>CAUYQG010053388.1:0-15452 GCA_963574415.1 Tarsius wallacei
CTTGGAAGACTGAGGCGGAAGGATCGCCGGAGCCCAGCAGGTCGAGGCTGCGGTGGCCGGGAGCGGCCACTGCACTCCAGTCTGGGCGACAGAGTGAGACTCCAACTCAAAATAAATAAATAAATAAATAAATAAATAAAAGTATTAAATTCTTAAAAGAAGAAGATATAGCTGTTACTCTTTGCAATCTTTATTAGGTATTGGTTTTTTTAATTATGTAAACTTACAGCAAAAGCAACCAAAGAGGGAGGGATAGGGGAAGGATTAATGGCAGTAAATACCTGTCTGGGGATGGGGGACACTTCTTATCAACAAGGGTGCCTAAACGAGACATATTTGTGTACCTAACCCTTAACTGTACCCCTCAATATCACAATAAAAAAATATTGTATATATAAAAAAACAAAAAAGCAACCAAAGAAAAGTAGATAAATTGAACTTCATCAAAAGAGAAAACTTTGTGCATCAAAGGAACTATCAAGAAAATGAAAGGAAACATAATGGATAGGGGAACTATTTGCAAACCATTTATCTGATAGAGTACCGATATTTTGAACACATGAAGAACATGTATAGCTCAATAATTAAAAACAACCCAATTTTGTAATGCGGAAAGGATCAGAATAGATATTTTTCCTGAAAGCAAATACAAATGGCTAATAAACACAAGAAAAGAGGGTCCACATCTTTAGCCAACCGGGACATACAAATCAAAACCACAATGGGATGCCAGTCATACCTGCTAGGATCTCTAATCCATAAGATGGAGGATAAACAAGTGTCAGTGAAGACGTAGAGAAATTGGATCCCTCATACATTGCTTTTGGGAATAGACAGTTGTGTGACCATTTGGAAAAACAGTCTGGTCGTTCTCCAGATGGTAAGCCTTGTGTTGCCATATGATCCTGCAGGTGTACTACTAAGCATATACCTAAGAGAACTGAAAGCCTATGCCCGCACAAAAATTTGTAGGTGAATGTTCACAGCCTCTCTATTCATGATGGTCCCAAAGTGGAAACAGCCCAAATATCCATCAATTAACGAATGGATAACAAAATGTGGTATAGTTATACAATGGAATATTGTTCAACAGTAAAAAAGAAATAAAGCACTGATACATACTGCAACATGGGATGAACTTTGAAAGCCTTATGCTAAGCGAAAGAAGCCCAAAAGAAAAGACCACCACATATTATATGGTTTTATGTATACGAAATACAAAAAGGGCAAATCTGTAGAGACAAAGTAGATAAGTGGTTACCTCAGGCTGGGATTGGAGAAGTGGTGGGGGCACCACGTTCTTGTGGGGGGGGGATGAAGATGTTCCACTGTTAGATCGTGATGATTGTTGCTCCACTTTGTGAATGTACAACCAATCATTGGATGGCAGGTTTTAAATGGGTCAATTGCATGGTGTGCGAATTGTCTATCAACAAGGCTGTTTTTTTAAAACGTCAGCATCACATTGTCAACTGTCAGTGAACATAACCTGTATTTTTCAATTATGGAATGACAAATAATAGTTTTCTGAAAAAAGTAGACATGGTTCATTTCCTAGTGAGATTCTAAGACTTGTTATGTCACCCATTTTTGTTCCCTTAAAGTCATTAAAGTCTGGTCTCTGGTCTTGGTGAGTGGCAAGAGTCTAAGAACCTGACTAACAATTTTCTTTCTTTTTTCGTCCTCTGATTATGTTCTGTGCCCTTCATCTTTACTGATAGACTACTTCTGGAGAATATGTAATTTACCTTTTTGTATATGATTTCTTTTGTTAACCTGACTCACTTTGTTATCACATTCTTAAGATGACTTTGAAAATGTGGTTGGGTGAGTTAAGGCTTAATTGAGATTAAAGGGTTTGAAAAAAGTCGATAAGAACATACTACGGAATATTTTTGTGTGCCCAGTGTTTTTAATGGAGCAGTGATTTAATCATTTCTTTGAGTGTACTTATCCAGAACATGGCGCTGTATTCTTCAGAGCTGTTTGAGCAATATATAGTTAGCTGATTTTTATAAATTTTTCTTTCCTTTTTGTGAGGATTATTATTTTCATAGTATCTAATGATGTTAATGCTGATAGTTTGTGAAGGTAGTGTGTGGTATCCTTCTTTTCTGTTTCCTCCCACCATTCCCATCTGGTGGTTTTAATTTTTTTAATGAATCTAGGAAGACAGTGATATCTCCATTTTTAGCAAATTGTAGTGTTAAAAAAGAGTTTCATTCTACATCCTCCCAATCAGTGAGATACAAGGCGGGAGGCACTTCTGAGAACTCTGCCTTCCCGATCATGAGTTTGGAAGTATCTGCTGCCAGCTGTGCCTAGACCACCCTCTCACGCATCAAAACTAACAAGATCTCGGGACCATTTGGTGTAAAGAAAGACACTGTAATGGTGAATTATAGGTAATAGAATTACCGACAGACTTACCTGGTAGTTAAGTAGACTGTAAATAGGAAATGTCATAAGTTTTGTTCTTGAGATATGCTGTTTATGTCACTATTACAGAGTATCTCTGCTGCTTTCGTGTGTTTGACGATCCAAAAGTATCTTCACGCGTTGGCTTGTGAATCTTCACAACAAATCCGTGTCAGTGAGTGTGTAAAAGAGACAACGGCCCAGGTTTGTTGAGAGGGTATATGAGAAGGTCGACATAAAAGCCCTAAGTACACTGCTGCGGTGTAAGTCAGCACTTCAGAAATAAAAGTTCTGCATGTTACTGTTGTCCTTTTATTTCTGTAAGAGTGAGCCTTACTCTACCCAGAAGAGAACCAGCGATATGCCTTTAAAAATTTTTTAACATAACTTGTGAAATAAGGCAATGAAATATAATGGGATATACCATAGTCTCTCACTACATGTCAACTGGTTCTTGATGGGAACTTGTTCTCGATGGGAAACCGTTCATCCTCATCTGTGTGCGTTAAACAGCGTAAAGCCAATGGCAGAATTAGAGAATGGGGGCGGTGGGTCAAAATAAGGATTGTGTCCCAGGTGTTAGCCCTCACAGCTTTTATCGACATGCAAGAGTCCTGGAGAATGAGCATGTTTCTTCTCTGCCTCATCTGTTATACATGCTTTGGTGAAGAAAGGAGATGTGTCTTTGATACATTAGTGTGTCAAGCTTGGAAAGCAATGAGAGGTGAAGTGTCATGTGGGTATTGACACTTTCAGGTGGGAGTGAGAGGGAGGTTCCAGTCACGACCAGCAGAGCTGGTTCAGGGTCACGTTTCTCTTCACATACTGCCTTTCGACTTCACTCAGCTTCAGATGGGTTCAGGGAAAATCAGAGAACAAGAGGCCTGTAGTGGAAATCAACCAGATGCGTTAAAAGTTTGGTTTATTTCAAGGGATTGATTAGGAAATTAAATTTTTGTCCTCTTATCTCTGATGTATTTCTGCTGCTCTTATCCAATTGCAGGTGTCTTGTCACACATTTTGTATGGATTTGAACTGAAGGAACATGAGGAGAAAAGAAGGATGTGGTTTGTGGACTTGAGGTTTTCTTTGCACTTCAGGTAGTATCAAATCACTTGAAATGAACAAAGGAAAGGAAACAGGACCAGGACAATTCACTCCTTCTCCGGGCAGCCATCCAGGTACAAAGAGAGCAGGTGGGAGGGTCTTCACTGAGCCAGGGATACAAGCTGGAGGACAGTGAAGTGGGTCTTCCCTAGGATCATGAATAAACAAATCAGGGTCAGGCCTTATGCTGTGCCGAGGGAAGTGATGAAAGCTACAGGGGGTTACGGTGGGGATCAGGCGGCGCCTCCACATTTGGGCCTGGTGTGTGCGGTGCCCTGCTCAGAATGAGGCCAGTCACATTGACTTCGTGTCACTGGTTCTCTCCTGGGTATGGTAAGACTCACCAAGAAAACATCTGTGGTGACCTTCAGACCAGTGATGGGGTGGAGATGCAGGTGCCTTGAGCTGCCTTCCCTGATCCGAGGAGAGCCTCGGTGGCCACCTGGAGCAAAGGCATCCTCAAGATGATTTCAGTGGTCCATTCCTAATAGCACGAACACATACAGGTTAGAGACGTTAAAGACAGAGGCGATAACAAACTTCCTAAAAGAAGAAGGAAAAGTGGGAATGTATTGTTTTCTACTGTTCTGACCAATCACCCCGGAGCACGTTGAGCAGGTGAATGAAACCTGATTGAAGGAGGATTGCAACTGGGAGGGTCGTACAGTGGGTATTCCCTAGGACTTATGAATAAGTAAGACTAGAGTTCAGCCATCATGGCCTAATGAGGGAAAAAATGAAACCTGCGGGGGGTTACGAAGCAAAATGGGGCAACAGTTCCCCATGCTGTATGTAGTGCCCTATCTGGAAAGGCATCGGTCACTTGGACCTCATGTGACTGGTCCTCCCTGAGTAGAGTAAGATTCACCAAGTGCAAGATTGTGGTGGACATCAGACTGGTGATGCAGTGAAGCTTCAGATGCTTTGATCCAACTTATCAAATCTCAGGAGACACTAGGTAACCAACTGAACCCAAGTCATAATCTATGTGTCAAATGAACACCTACAGGTTAGAAAAGATAGAGACAGAGGGTGTAGTGATACTTCCTGATAGACGAGAGAATGGAAGAAGCTTGTTTTAGTGGTCCTGCCGATCTCTTAAGTAAACATAGAGCAGGTGAAGGGGTACTCAGGGAGGGAGGAATGCAATTCAGAGGGCAGTGGAGTGAGTATTCGCTCACACTTAGCATAAATAAGATAGGGGTTTGGGTCTCGTGCTATGCTGAGGGGAGTGATGAAATGGCACAAGCTTATTCTGAGGGGTGGGGCAGCACGTCCACTTTCAGCCATGCTTGTGCGGTGCCTTACTCAGAAAGGTGTCAGTCACTTAGACTCGGTGTCACTTGTTCTTTTCTTGGTAGAAGACTAAGGCTCACCAGCGACACGGTGGTGGTGGACTTCAGGCAGGTGATGAGTGTGAAGCTTCAGGCACCCGAGATGCCTTACCTGATCCCAGGGTATCGTAGACAGTCATCTGCACCTCCTTCGTCCTCAAGCTGATTTCAGTGGTCCGTTCCTAACAACATGAGCACCTACAGGTAAGAGAAGACAAAGACAGGAGTTGAAGATATGTCCTAGTAGGTGCAGTACCCTACCCAGCAAGGTGTTAGTCATGTAGAGGACATGTGTCTAATTGCTCTCTGGGTGGAATAAGGCTGACCAAGTCCAAGTTTGTGATGGCCTTTGGACTGGATGTGGGGGTGAAGCTACACACACCTCGAGCTGCTTTATCTCATCTAAGATGATACCAGGTGGCCCTCCAGACCTCAGTTGATAACAAGATAGTTTCAGTGGTCCACTCCTTACAGGGTGGACACCTCCATATTAGATAAGATAATGACAGAAGAGATACAGATTTTTTGCAATAGGGGAGAAAATTGGAACAAGCTGGCTTTCTGCTGGTCTTGCCAATCACACAGGTGTACATAGAACAGGTGAGAGGGTCCTAAGTGAAGATGGAATGCAAGATCAATGAATCATCTCAGTGTTCAGGCCTCATGGTGTGCTTGGGGAAGAGATGGCAGCTGCGGGCACCTCGAGCTGCTTTGCCTGATGTTTGATGTTTGGAGATACGAGGTGGCCACCCGGACCTCAGTCACTTGCATCGCCACAAGGCTCCCTCATGTTGCCCCTTTCTAGCTACATTCAGTTCCATCCTACAGCCAACCCCTACTCAGCCCCTAAAAACCATTCATCGGTTCTTTCTTTTTATAATGTGGTCATTTCTAAAATGTCATAAATGGAATCGAAGATGCAAGTTTGTGTTATTGGCTTACTTTGATTTGCCATAATTGTAAGGAGATTCATCCAGCCCATTGTGTATTTGAACAGTCCATTCCTTTTTATCCCCGAGTAGTATTTGAAGGGTGCATCATGTGCCACAGTTTTTGTTTTTTTTAATAAATCATTAGCTCTTTGAAAGACATCCAGTACTTGACTGTTACAAATGAAGCTGCTACCACACATTGTCATACAGGATTGTGTGTGAACATAAGTTTTAGTTCTCCAGGATAAATGCCCAGGAGAATAATGGCTGAGTTGTATGGTACTTGCATGTTTAGTTGTTTTTTTTTTTATTAATAGACTTCATAATTGGAACAATTGTCAATTTTGAGAAAACTGAGTAGAGATAGTATAGTTCCCACATGCGTCTTCTGTCCCCTACGGGAAGTTTCCTCTGTCATAAACATCTTGAGTTAGTGTGCTACTGTTGTTACAGTGAATGAGTGAAAACCAATATCGATACATTATTTTTTAATGAAAGACCGTTGTTCATTCCTTGTGTTGCATAGTTCTGTGGGTTTTGACAAATGCATACTGCTGCATATCCGCTATTACACTATCACATAATCTTTTTACAACCTGGAAAATCCCATGTGCTTCGCCTACTAATCCCTCTCTTGCTGCCCCCAAAACTCTGATAACCACTTATTTTTGACTGTCTCTCCAATTTTGCCGTTTCTAGGATTTCACACAGTTGGAATCACACAGTGTGTACCCTCTCAGACTTGCTCCTTCACTTGGGTTCCTCGGTGTCTTTTCATGACTCAGGAGCTGATTTATTTTGATTGAGAACATTCCATTATATGGAATGCTGTGTTTATGTATTCAATCCCTTATTGAGAACATTTTGGTTGCTTCCAGTTTTTGTTGATGATGATTAAAAGCATTTCAACTGAAGGAAAAGGCTTTCTTGCCAGGAGGGATGGAGTCCAAGCAAAACTCTAGTCTCCTACCGGTTCATTTGGCTCGAGAAACAGGGGAAATGAGGACTGTGGGCAACAGTCACTGTTGGAAGGATGATGGCTTTTGAGAACAGCTGAAAGGCATACAAGTGCATTCTGTGACGATAGATCAATTGCATGCATCAATGTATTTGCTTCCAGCCGGAGATACTGAGCCACCATTTATATAAGCCCTCTCCCCTGCTGCCCAGAACTCTTGTGTCAAGCTGCTAGCTCCAAGCTTGTGCCTCATCCTTCAGGATGGGGAGGCCCTTCAAGGCTGGCTTCATCAGGGTCCTGTGTTGCGCTGGGCTCATGGAGGACTAGGGAGGCTGTGGCAGGCAGAGGCTTAATATCACCTTTAAAGAAACGTTTTTGGAGACTCCTGGTTTCTGGTCTGGCATGTAGGGAGTCTAGAAGTCATTGATACCATCCTCACAGCAAGAAAATCCTGAGGCAATGAGAAATCAATAACTCATCTGAGATCCATCCGAGAACTGAGGTCACAAGGCGAACCACTGCCTTAAAAATGAAGAGACTGACGGGTGGACACAGGGTATCAGAGCTTATGGAGCAGATACCCAGAAGCAGAAACTACTTTTAAAGTCAGTAATGGGATGGGGGAATGTTTTTACTTTTGCACATTCAGGATGATGTTGGCTGCACATTTGTCCTAGTTGGCTCTTATTATTTAAGGTATGTTCCTTTGATACATAGTTTTGTTGGGAGTTTATCATGAAGGTGGATGGATTTTACCAAATGGTTTTTCTGTTTTCTATTGAAATGGTCATGTGGGTTTTGTTTTTGCTTCTGTTTATGTGGTGAATCATGTTTGATTTGCATACGTTCAACTGTTCTTGTATCCCAGCAAAAAACCACTTGATCATTGTGAATTATCTATTTCATTTGCTGCCACATATGATTTGCTAGAATATTTTTGAGGATGTTTTCATTTTTGGTCATAAGGGATATTGGCCTGTAGTTTTGTTTTTGTTGTGTCTTTGCCAGATTTTTCTATCAGGGTAATACTGGATTTACAGAGTGGGTTAGGGAGGAAATCCTCCCTTTTGCCTTTAGGAATAGTTTCAGTAAGATTAGTACCAACTCTTCCTTGTACATATGATAAATTTGGGTCTAAAACCGTCTGGCCCAGGGATTTTTTGGTTGACATCTATATATATTAGTACTGATTCAATTTTATGTCTCGTTATTGGTGAATTCACGGTGTCTCTTTCTGTTTCAATCTTGGGAAGATGTGGCTTTTCAGGAGTTCA
Organism: Tarsius wallacei; assembly: GCA_963574415.1. NCBI lineage: Eukaryota > Metazoa > Chordata > Mammalia > Primates > Tarsiidae > Tarsius > Tarsius wallacei. Next base: position 8,024 of record CAUYQG010053388.1, read on the forward strand.
TTCACTTCATCAGACTTTCTAGTTTATGTGCATAGAGAATTTCTTAATCCCTAGAATCTTTTGTTTTTGTGTAAGTTCAGTTGTAATGTCAGTTTTGTCATTTCTAATTGTCCATATTTGTATTTTCTCTTTTTTCTTTGTTAATTTAGCTAGCCATCTGTCAATCTTGTATATCCTTTCCAAGAACAAAATTTTCATTTTGTTGAACCTTTATATGGTTTTTTTGGGTAGAAACTTCATTTAGTGCTGCTGATTTTTATTTCTTTCTTCTGCTACTTTGGGTTGAGTTTGTTCTTGGTTTTCTAGCTTTCTTAGGTGGAGTGTCAGGTTGCTTATTTGAGATTTTTATATGTTCTCAATGTGAGCATTTAGTACTCTAAACTTTCTTCTTATCACTGCTTCTGTCCCAAACGTTTTAGTATGTTGTATGTCTATTTTCATTTGTTTAGAATAGTGTTAAATTTCTGTGTTGATACTGTTGTTTACCCGAAAGTCATTCAGTTGCGTGTTGTTTAGTTTCCATGTATTTGTGGTTTAGAGAGTTCCTCTTGGTATTGCTCTCTACTTTTATTCCACTGTGGTCTGAGAAAATGCTTCTCAGATTTTCTCAAATGGTATGATTTCCATTCCTTATAATTCATTGAGACTAGATTTATGAACAAGCATTTGGTCAACCTTAGAATATGTTCCATGTACCGAACAGAAGAGTGCACATTCTGTGAGTTTTGGGTGGAATATCCTATAGGTGTCTATTAGGTCTAATCGGTGAAGTGTTGGAATTGAGTCCGGAATTTCTGTCTTAGTTTTCTGCCTAGATGTTCTCTCTCAAACTGTCAGTGGGGTGTTGAAGTCCTCTACTATTATTGTGTGGCTTTCTATGTCTTCTCTTAGGCCTAGTAGTAATTGCTTTTATAAATCTGGGTGTTCCAGTGTTGGGTGCATATATATTTAGGACAGTTAAATCTTCTTGGCGAATTGAAACCTTTATCATGATGTAGTTTCCTTCTTTGTCTTTTTTACTGTTGTTGTTTTAAAGGTTGTATGATAGAAGGATAGTAATCCTTACTCTTTTTTCTTCTGAGATCAGACAAGATCAGGTGCATTCACGGTGGTATGGCCACAGACTTGCTCTTTTTTCTTTACCATTTGTGTGCTAGATCTTTCTCCATTCCTTTACCGTGAGCCTAATGGGAGTCATTACATGTGGGATGAGTATATTGAAGACAGCACATAGGTGAATCTTTTTAAAAAAAGTAATTTGCCACTCTTTGTCTTTAAGTAGGATGTTTAGGCTATTGCTATTCGAGGTTAGTATTGATATGTGAGGTTTTGTTCCTGTAGTAGTGTTGTTAGTTAGCTGCTTTTCATTCTCCATTGTTTGGTTGCTTTATATGGTCTATGGCCTGTGTGCTTTTGTGATAGGAAATATTGTTCTTCCATTTCTCTATTTAGAGCTCCCTTAAGCATCTCTTATAGGGCCGATCAGGTGGTAATGAATTCCTCTAGCAGTTTCTTTCGTCTTTATTTTTGTCTGACTGGGTGTATTCAGAGGACCTGTCTTTGATCTCTGAAATACTTTCCTCTTGGTCTACTCCATTGTTAAGGCTTTCAACTATATTTTAAAATTCTTGGAAAGATGTTTTCTATTACAGGAGTAACATTACATTCTTTGCTTTTAAATTTTAAAGTGATAATAGAGATGGGGTTTCTTCACGTTGCCCCGACTAGTCTCAAACTTCTGAGCACAAGTCATTCTCCTGCCTCAACCTCCCAAAGTACTGGCCGGCATTACAGGCATGAACCACCACACCAGACCAGATTGTTTCTTAACATGGCTATGTCTTCTATCATTTTGTGGATGGTTTTCCTGGCTTCTTTGTAGTAGAATCCCACTTTCTCTTGGATTTTGTTGAGTTTCATTGTCATCCATACTTTGAATTCTGTATCAGTCATTTTGGACATTTCATTCTGGTTGGAATTCGTTGTTTGACAGCTAGCGTGATCCTATGGCCGTGACAGACATTTGATGTTCATATTGCTGAAGCTTTTGTGCCGGTTCGTCTCATATGAGATAGCTGAGGTTTGTCCTTTGAATTTGCTGTAGTTTGGATAGGCTTTTTTTCTTTTTCCTTTTCCTTATGGGTATTAGTGTAGTGAATGGGCATTAGTATGGCTATTAGTGTGTTTCTGGATACTAGAGAGACGTGAGGCCCTGTATGGGTTCATTGTTTGCCGAAAGGTTTATGCAACGACTGTCCCAGTCCTTGCTTGTTGCTGTGATGTGATGTTATGATGTGTTTGCTGGTGTAGTTCAGGCTACAGTCCAGCAGACGGTGCTTAAGAGTAAGTGCCCACAGATAGTGTATTTAGCCTGTGAGCTGACCCACAGTGGGGGCAAAAAAAGTGCACTTCCCTGGCACTCGATCACCTTTGGAGAGAGTAGAGCTGCCGGAGAATGAGCCTCTTTCTACACAGCTCCTTGGGGCTCCAGTGAGAAGAGCTGTCGCCATAGTCACATGTGTTGAATTTTAATCTGTGTAATGCGTCAGCCATGATCAGCACTGATTCCTGGTATGGTTACTTGGTGAATGAGCCTGATGTTGGACTTTCTTTCTTTCTTTTGCACATAAGCACAAGGGAGGGAGAAAATGAGGCAGTTTAGCTAGTATAACCTAGATACAGATAGATGAGTTTCTTGCAGTCAGGTATAGCTTAGATAATTAGAAAACCAGATTGTCATTCATCCAGCTGGGTGCTGTCTCATCAGAACATCTTTCTAGAATAATGGCTGTAATGACCAGGCACCCAAACACAACTTCAGAGTGCAAGGTGGCTGCTACACTCAGCTTCAGAATCCATAAACACAACTACATGGGAATTAACAGAGGCACTGGGGCATGATATTTTCAGGAAGAAACTTAATCCATAAAACAGTAACTTTTATCATTAGCCAGAGACTTTCACATGAGGAAATTAAGCTTACAAGTAGATGATAAGAATAGGTACGTGTAATCTATAGATAGTAACCCACCGTGTAGCACACAGATTTGAGTTTAAGAAGTAGGTTGCTTAATCATCAATAAGCAAATACATCAATCACTCAGTAACAAGAGACTGCAGTGTACGTTTTTTTCTGGCAGCCATGCTGTCCTGAACATGTTTTTCCTCTCTAGTAAACTTTGCCTTAAACAATACTTTGGGCTCACTCTGAACTTCTTTTCTGTGATGAAATCAAGAACCCATGAAGTAACTACACCCCACACCACACTGCATCAAAAGGAACCATTGGATTTCTCCCCACTTCCAGGAATTTAGAGCTGGTCTTGGTGGGCTACAGCAGAGTAGATGGAACAGGGACAGGCAGCTCCTCAGGGCAAGCTGATAGCAAGTAGACCCTGTTGGACATATCTAGAGTCCTCAGAAGATGACAAAACTAGAATCTAAAGAGTAAGCCCAGGTCCAAATATTATGGAATGAAGCAATTGCTGCAAGTCTAGAAAGGCTGCAGTTAAGAGCACCTATTGTGATCTTAGAGCTAAGAGTTCAGAGCAGGGAGATGGTCGTGTAGGTACACCAGCCAATCAGGAACCAGCAGGGAGTGGGACCGAGTGTGAATAGGAGGATAAGTCCTAGACCTCTGGGTATTTGAGAGATAGCGGGCGTGTGGCATGAGTGGACCATGGCAGGAAAGACAGAAAAACCAAAATGCTATAGTTTCAACAAAAGGTGGAGAAGCACCTTTAAAAAGAAGAGTTGAGAAATCCCTCTAGCTAACTAAGAGGGGTGCCAAGAAACAATTCCAAAAGAAACAGTCGCAACAATTCAGAGAGAAAACCTGTAATAATGTCAAGATAATAATAGTAAAACATGGTGAAGCTGAGTGTAGCAGCCACCTGTGGATTCTTGCCTCACAAAAAAACCTAAGACAAGTGTGGCAGCCACAGAGACGTGGCAGTCAGATTCTTCTTTAATAAAGGACTCACTAAAAGACTTGTGGTTTGCTGACAGTTTGCAGCTGTGAGATTCGTCAGGATTGGCCTCAACTTTAGAGCTTCTCCAAGTGGCTCCCAAAATGACTGCAATAAATGGGGTCACCATGGCCTGGCCATTATCATCCAACATGGGCCCCCCTTTAGCACTCAAACCATGCTCTGGAACTCCCTCCATGGGCTGGCAGAGACATTGTCAGGTTGGCATTGTTGCTTCCCAATAAGCATTTTGCATTCCCAACTTCTTCTCAGTCTGCTTCCCAGTGACAACATGTATAAGGAAGTGGTCATGGGAGGCTTGACCTCATCAAGGAAGCACTATAGTGATTATCGCTGTGTATGGGTGGGTATCTGTGGAGTTGGCACTCAGCCATTGATGTTTTATGTGACTTCCCTTCTGTAACACTCATTGTCTCAATTTGCCAAAGCGGGTGGAAAAGAAAACGGTGATTGGGGTGTGTACGACTTCTACTGGTCAATCTATGGTGCCAAGTAAAAATCAACAGATATAATAGGAATGACTCAAGATCTTTGAGCTCAGAGGCAGCAGACAGATCCTAGTTACTCCACCTAAGGAAGGTGATGGATGAACTTGTAAGAAGCAATAATAATCTGTGATGGGGAAAAGGAAATGGTACAAGGTCGTTTGGAAGACAAAGAGATGCAAATGTTCATGTATTATGTAATGGATGATGATTTGCCTGAATCCTTCCTGTCTCTGTAGATCATTTTGCCAAACCAGAAATCAGAGCATGCGCTGATAAAGGATAGCTTTCTGACTTTAGGAATTTCTATGTGAAAATTGTTGCAGATGTCAGAAGTTTTAATTCCATCCAGTTACACATTTAACAAAGTGAATTTCTTATGACAAATGAAGGAGCTTGATAGGTAGTAATTTTTCTTTAATCATCTTTCCAAAGAACGGAATTACCTAGGAATCCCAACTTCCCCAGAAACTCTAGTTCCTTTGTTTGCCATTAAATATATCGTATGTGAAGTGACAGAAGTGACTATATGCTGTTTATATACACATCAGCAAAATGAGAAGAGTCTCAGGGTAAAAACGGACATACTGCACGTCATGAAATGTTCAAGATAGCACATGATGCAGAACTCCACTGATGGCCCAAACCTCACTGGGATTTAGTGTAGTTTCGATGGAAAACTACGAGGGATCCTCAGAAGGTCACACGTGTCAAGTCTGTTTCTAATTTTTATTTTGCAAGATTTATGATTTAAACTTCTGCTTCATGAGTGAAAAACAGCTATCCCATCTGAGTGGCCACATGGGATATGGAAATGGATAGGTGGAAAAGAGATGAAGAAAGAAAACAGATCCGGATTCAGCAAGCAGCCTCTCTCATTCATGGGGAAGGATTCTTATGTAATGTTCACTTGGGAACCCCAAGTCTCCTCAGAGATGCATAGAAGCAGAGATCGAACCTCAGTGAATAGTACTAGGTAGAAGATCCATACTGTACTATGGTCAGACTGCAACAAGGGAAACATAATCCTCAGAAGGTGAAACACAGAAGAATGGCCATTTTCACTCCAAATTCGGAAGGGAAGCTGTATCCAACAGGTTCATTCCGTCATATTTCAGATCTCAGAGATTCTTTTTAGAATAAAGTCTCATTGTCCATATTCAGGTAATATTATTTCAGACAGCTAGCTGTATTAGTTCATGTTGCTGCCATAACAAATTACCCCAAACTTAGTGCAAAAATAAGACAAATCTACTTCCTTACAATTATGTGCATCAGAAGTCTGACAAGGGACTCACTGAGATAAAACTAAGGCGAATTGAAATTTTAAAGAAATCAACATTCCTTAAGTGATATGCAGGAAAAGCAGTGTTTAGAGGAAAAATTTAGGTTTATAGGCCTTCATTATAAAAGAATTGAAGAGCTCAAATCAACAACCTTATTTCCACTTTATGATGCTGGATAAACATAAAAGCAAGCTAAACTAAAGGTACACAGAAGAAAAGAAATAGAGATTCAAGGGGAAATCAATGAAATTAGAGAGGTGTGAAATTACAGAGATGTAAAACAACAGAGACAAATTAATGAAACCAGAATTTAGTCCTTTGAAAAGATCAACAGAATTTTTAAAAACTGTAGCTAGATAGAGCAAGAAAAAAAGAGGGAATGTTCATATTTTAAAATCAAATGAAAGGGGGGGTTTTACTACCCACCTAACAGGGTAAAAAAGATTATAAAAGAGATATTGTGCTCTGCCACTCTTGTTCCAGGGTGCCCGTGCCAGCGACACAGCTGTGCTCCCACCGCCCACACCCACCGCGACATCGCTCTTCAGTTCATGCCACTGTCCCGTCACCACCACTGCCACCCTCCGCAACCATGTCCATCAGGTCTGTGCCCTCGTCCTCCTGTCGCAGGATGTTCGGCTGCCCGGGCACCGCCAACCGGCCAAGCTCCGACCGGAGCCACGTGACCACATAACCCGCACCTACCAACTGCACCCTACCACCAGCCACAGCCTCTACGTGTAGGAGGAGATGCTTTGGAGAGAGGAAGCCGAGAGCACCCTGCAATCTTTCAGCCATCTCTGACACGTCTTGACCTTGAGCGTAAAGTGGAATCCTTGCAAGAAGAGATCGCCTTTTTGAAGAAACGACACGATGAGGCAATCCAGGAGCTGCAGGCCCAGATCTAGGAACTGCACGTCCAGGTTGATGTGGAGGTCTCCAAGCCCGACCTCACAGCTGCCCTGCTTGACATATGCCAGCAGTACGAACGTGTGGCTGCCAAGAACCTTCAGGAGGCAGAAAATGGTACAAGACCAAGTTTGCTGACCTCTCTGGGGCTGCCAACTGGAACAACGATGCCCTGTGCCAGGCGAAGCAGGAGTCCAACGAGTACCGGAGATAGGCGCGGTCCCTCACCTGTGAAGCGGATCCCTTAAAGGAACTAATAAGTCCCTGGAACGCCAGTTGTGTGAAATGGAAGAGAACTTTGCTGGTGAAGTTGTTAACCACCAAGACACTATCGGCCGCCTGCAGCGTGAGATCAGCACACGAAGGAATAAATGGCCCCTCGCCTTCTTGAACACCAAGACCTACTCAGTGTAAGATGACTCTTTTAAAAAAAATATTTATTTATTATAAAGATGTAGGGTACAATTCAGGGTTAGGCATACACACGTTGATCATGCAGGTACCCTTGTTGAGGAGGCAAGCCCCTCCCTCCCCTGGCAGTCTTCCCCAACTGCCAGTACCACTCCCCCCTTCCCCTGACAATTTTCCACTACTGCCAGTTACTTTCTTATAGCATTATAATTGTTCAAGTTCACCTCATGAATGAGAACATATGGAACTCTTTCCTTTGTTTTTGTGATAAATCACTGAGTATGATTGATTCCAAATCCATCCAATTTGCTGCAAAGTCCATATATTTGTCCTTCTTTATGGCTGCATA
>CAUYQG010053390.1:0-14151 GCA_963574415.1 Tarsius wallacei
CACCTGTTGTTCCAGCTACTCGGAAGGCTGAGGCGGAAGGATCGCCGGAGCCCAGCAGATTGAGGCTGCGGTGGCCGGGAGCGGCCACTGCACTCCAGTCTGGGCGACAGAGTGAGACTCCAACTCAAAAAAAAAAAAAAAAAAAAAATTTGAAAGCAGGAATTTTAATTTATTTTTACTAAATGTTATTCTTTCAGAAACAATTTATCTTTGTTCTACTCTATTCTTATTTATCTGGACACTAATTCTGAAAATTAATTATTTTCTCTATACCTTTTAAACAACTGCCATTTACCAATTGGCAGAACACACATTCCATTTAATGTATAACTACTTATCTTGAAATACCATTTTGTGATAAACACCTAAAAGGGTGAATCCCTGTATAAGTTATTAATCTCAGTTTTCTTTACATACTCTGATAAATGGAGGCAAATATTGAGTGTATTTATGGTTTCTAAAGGCTATAAATACAGAAAAATGAGACCACTCAGTATGTGTTAAGGACATGATCAATGAATTACTTCACATCCAGAAAATATAGCCAGCTAATTTCACCACATTTGGTATTAGACCCAATATAGAAGCACTTTGACATTGAGCAATTTGAAGAATGACTTACATTTTATGAGCCAACGTAATCTCTAGATGGGATTAATATCAGAGCAATACTGTGAGGGTTTTCAATTGCGGGCTAAGTAGTCAGGTAAAATGAGAAAAGAACTTTGAGAAGAGAGACAATGCAAGGCTGAGCACTGATCATCTGAATGTTTGTTTGAAGCTTCCAGCACCAAGTTAAAATAATAGTTGCTGGAGAAAAACTTCCCATTATAGTGGAAAGAGTAATATATGATAAGTAACTGAAATTTTATATGTTATTATGGTAAAATAAGAAAGGACATGAAATGAATGAGAGTAAATTTTGCAAATATAGATGTAATCATAGTAATAATAGCTTTTATTATAATCATTATAATATCTAAAATTTATATAGCCTTTTCAACTTTTATTCAACTCTAATGTATATACAGAACATACTTAGGTCATGCCTACGTATTATAAACATTTTCCATGGATGTCTGAATTCTTGCCATGAACTTTCAGTTTGATAATAGTATTGTAAATTTGAGGCTACGTATACTAAAACTGAGAGCAACTTCTTTAACAGGTGATATTGCTATTAAACATATGATTTAAAAGTTGGGTTATAATGTTGGATGGTTCTAAAGCCTGTGTTATTTACTAAAATTGTATTCCAGTCTCAATTTTGTGAAATGTATATATGCTATCAAATTTAATTATCACAGAAACTCTGTGCAGTAGATAGCATTCTCGGTGCTTTACAAGTAATGAACCAGAGGTCCAGTGTTTAAGTAATGTTTCTAACACAACTACTGTCTCTCAGAATGAAGGTTCAAATCCAGATATTTTTATTCTCTTTCAGCATACTTTTCTTTTTCCTCTCCATACCTCCCAACCTGCTTACTTGTCTGTCTGTCTGCATTTATCCAATATTTAATGGAGAATGTCTCCATTTGAGACTCAGAAATAAAGAAGTGTAAACCAGGTTTAAAGAGGGTTCTTAGTAGAAAGAATTTGCACAGACAGAAGAGCATTTGGTGTGTTTGGGTCTGTTTGTTAGTAAAATCGTCCTGGGAGATTTTATTTTTTTTTAATAACTGCTGATGAATAACCTCAACTCAGACCAAATAGATCATCATTTGTGTGTGTGTGGCGGGGGCAGGTGGGAGAACATATCTAGTTTTTTTTTTTTTTTTCCAGAAGTCTCCAGGCGACTTGAAGGTGCAGTCAGGATTTAGAATGCTAAATTGGAGATTAAGAAGAGGCCAGTGAACAGAGTAAATGTGCGATGAGAAAAATTACCACGTTCCTGACCTCATCAAGACCCATCATTCTTTTTTTTTGAGTTGGAGTCTCGCTGTCACCCAGACTGGAGTGCAGTGGCCCTCCCGGCCACCGCAGCCTCGACCCGCTGGGCTCCGGCGATCTTTCCGCCTCAGCCTCCCAAGTAACCGGAATTACAGGCACGCGCTACCAAGCCCGGCTGATTTTTTTATTTTTATTGTAGAGATGAGGTCTCGCCAAGTTGCCCAGGTGGGTCTCGAACACGCGGGCTCAGGCAATCCACTCACCTCAGCCTCCCAAAGGCGCGGGATTACAGGCTGAGCCAACAAGCCCGGCTTAAGACCCATAATTCATATTAATGAGTTGGACTTTATCTGGAGGTCATTGAAACCACTGAAGAGTTTTAAGCAGAGGAGTAAAAGAATCCCATTCACATTTACATTTGAAGCTGCTATACGGAAAAGTACTTTGATCAGCAAGTAGTTTCATCATTAAGAAGCCAGTTGCAAGGATGAGGGTAACATACACACATATACATACTCACATGCATACCCACATACACATTTATATAAGTATGATGCCCTTGGAAATGTAAGTAAAGTAGAAAGATCTGAGATTATTCCAGGTATATACACACATACAAATAAACACAAAACCACCCACACATATACAAATGATGGCACTGGAGATAAAAAGAAAAGTAGAAAAACTTGAGGAATGTTAAAAGTTAAGATCATTAAGACTTAGAAAGTGATTTATTGTGAAGGGTACAGCAAAAAGGGGAAGCAAGAAGAATGCTTCACATTTGGGGCTTGGTTTTGCCATTCACTGAAATAAGATAACATGAATAATGAACCAGAATTAGGGTAGACATTGGTTCATTTCTGAGCATTTTCAGTTAGATATGCAAACAGAAATAACATTTCCAGTGGGATATGCAGGTAGAAATGTCCAGGAGGCCAAAAAGTATACATGTCTGATGCATAGAAGGAGAGAGACCTGGCCTGGTTCTATGGAATCAAAAGTTATTTGCACATAAGTGTTGATTAAATACACGTATTTTCTATTGCTGTTCTTATAAGTAGTGGTTGGTTGGTTTTCGATTTTGATTTTGTTTTAGTTTCTTTCCTTTTTTTTTTTTGCAATACATATACATGCACTTTAAGGAGACTCATGCATGCATTTTATTTTACTTTATGTTATTATTAATTATTGTTATTATAGAGAGAGGGTATCGCTATGTTATCATTTTCTCTCTCATTCTCTTTTTCTTTTTTAATTAATTAATTTATTATAAAGATGTGGGGTACAATTAAGGGTTAGGTATATAAACACTGATCATGCAGGTACCCTTGTTGATGAGGTATGCCCCTCCCTCCCCTAGCAGTTTCCCTCAACTGCCAGTCCCACACCCACTCCCCTGACAGTTTTCCACTACTGCCAATCACTTTCTTATAGCATTATAATTGTTCAAGGTCACCTTATGAGTGAGAGCATATGGAACTCAGTTCTTTGTTTCTATGATAAATCACTGAGTATGATCGAGTCCAAATCCATCCAAGTTGCTGCAAAGTCCATATATTTGTCCTTCTTTATGGCTGCATAATATTCCATTGTTTATATGTACTGTAATTTGTTTGCTTAGCTGTTATTGTTAATTGAATAGTCTAAGAAAACAGAGCAAATAGCCTTTATAAGTTGTATGCATCTGTAACATACTGCTTTCAGTTTTTTGTTATTGTTGTTTTATTTGCAGAGAGAGAAAAAAATCAAACACATATAGGTTTTATTAGGTTTTGAAATCATCATGCACATTATCCAGATAAAGTAGTATAATTTTTTTTTGGAGACGGCAGAGAAAATGCCTGGGTCATGAACATGTACATTCTAGTCTTGTCATGGTGAAAGGTAAGGATAAATGTCAAAAATAAGCACTTTCTCTTTTCAAAAATAAGTACTCTCTTTTAGGTAGAAATATTTACTCTTTCTGCCACAAAATCAATGTTTGCTTTCTACATTATAAATACCATTAGATATTTTGTGAAAAAATGTTATAAACTGGTTTCTACGCCTGTGTGACCTTGGTTTTAGCAGATAACCATTTCTGTTGAGGTTTTTCAAAGATCTCTGAGAAATGCATAAACAGTATTTAAGTGGTTCCAGTGATGTGGATAATTAAAGAATACTACTTTGACAAAAGTTTATCAAAATGGAAGTAAAACATTTTGAATGTTTTAGAGAGATCATAATCACATCAGATACTCTCATTTTACATATGGGGAGATTGAGTCTTAGTGAGGGGAAATAACTTGCCTGGGGGTGCAAAGCTGAGATTAAAACAGGGTTTGTCTGGATTTGCTCCACTACAAAATTCATGAGTTGGGAAGAGTGTGTCCAACTCATGGTATAGATAGGGGTCAAGGATAACATACAAATAGAAGTTAATTAGCCTCAACTGGGCCGTATGATGAGTGAGTGAGTACAAAAAGTCATTGCTATTTTAGTTAAACTACGCATGATATCACTTCCATTGACAATAGCTTTTCTCCTCATCATAGAATTTTAGATAAAGAAATACAGTATACATAATTACATTAGTGTTTGCTGACGTCAAATATAAGTCTGGAAAAAAAACAGATTACACCAATAAATAAGGCTTAGTCACCTGCTGAGTGGAAAAAATAAAGACAAGGAGTGGCCTGGTTGTCCATTTTATATTGAAATATTTAACTTATTAAACCAATGGTTCTCTTGAATTTCCTAAGAGAAGAAATAGTGCTAAAAGAGGGAATATAGCCCTTCAGATGGAAAGAAAACAAATGATCCCAGTACATTTGTTTAGTCTTTCTGCAACTTAGATAAAGCAAAAATCTCATTAATTTAGAATTGGCGATAATTTGTACAGGGCCTGTTCTGAAGTTTACCTTTGCTTTATCTAGCTAAAAGGATTTGGAAAGCAAATTAATAGGGTAAACAGGATGGCAGGCAGCAATATTTAACCTCTTTAAGAGAGTAAACTGTCACCCAATATCTTTAAAACACAGTTTATACATAGAGAGGTGACATGCTAGTTACAGATTATTCTTATCTATTTAATATAGAGGGTCCCTGGTGATGTCTAACGACGGGATTTAGCTTAGTTTGATCCAATGTATGTGTCCTGAGAGAAGTCAGTTTCATTTAATTTATAATCATCAATCTTTAAAAATATTGTTGCTAACTTGGACAGGACTTGAGTGCCATAATTACTTTCACTTAAAAACCTTTGACTTTATTGCTATCAAGAAAGAAACATAGAGCTGTAAGCAGCAGCATATAGGGTAGAATAAAGAGGGGATATAGGACCAAAGACCTTAGGTTCAAGTCCCTGTTCTTTTGTTTGTTATGTTGCCTTGCACAAACGTTAGGTGAGATGGAGATTATTCTCCTCTCTAATACTGTTTCAAACAAGAATAAAGATAGCTCTGCTGCGGGAGTCCCAGGCCTGATACAAAGATGAACTTTGCTAACAGATGTAGAAGTGCATTATGCACTATGAAACAGTATCAGAATGTGAAGTAGTTTTATTAATACTTCTAATATTACTGAAAATTTAAGCCAACAAAGAACACTTCTTATAAACCAACTCATTTTTTCCCCCAGAAATGCTATTGTCTGACACTTTCTTGCTAACATCTTGTCCTAGCTGAAATTGCTAGATTTCATTACTTGAAGGTTAACATAGCCTCCAGTTTGTGGCACTGCAACTGTGGATTCCTCAATCTCTGTATTATACTTTATTCATTTCTGTATCTAAAAGGCTTGACACATAGTAGGCACTCACTACAGGATTGACAGACAAATAACTGAGCAAATAAGAAAGATGGGGACATGTGGAAGATAAAGAGCAGAATAATACTTTGGAAAAATGATCATGGTATTAGCAGCTCCCCAACCCTCATCTGAAACAAAAGTGTCCTACTCATGGGCCCAGATACACAGGAAGCTTTCTTTTCTACCAGTTGAATGGTTTACCTCAATTTATTGAAATGAGAGTGGGAACCAGATCCGAAGGTATACATATCTATAGATTAGCTGGGTAGCAAGGTTGTACATGAGAGATTATCTTCCCGAACCATCAAAAAAAAAAAAAGGAGCGGGGGGACAAGACATTGCTACTCAATCCAAACCCAGCTAAACCAGACACCATTACCATGAATATCCTGTTCCATCTTGTCCTTGTTAATGCAATCTGAGGTTTGTACATTTATCAGTTGCTTAGGAAAGTTGACTCTATTTCCCTGATCATGAGCAAAATAAGATTAATCTAAGCCAATAATAGTAAACTCATTCCCCTTGTCAGTATTTGGTTTAGGAATAGTGTGTGCATCTTAGCTCTGGTTAATTAAATGTGGGGTTTATGTGGAAGAGTCTTTTGGTGAACTTTTGGAAAAAGTGTCTTCATCATTAAAAGAAAACTTAGTAAGAGCAGTGTCTTTTTTTACACAGGATGTTGCCATGTTTGTGTGAGATGACTTAAATCAGCTATCACAAAGACCATGAGAGGGATCTAGCCTTAGAACAAACCCAGCTTGCTGGGGACAGCATAACAGATCAATGCAAAGAACCTAGATCCTTAGGTCATCAGTGAAATATGAAAATAAATGACCCAAGACAGGACTTACTTTAGGACTTCAGGTTATCGAAAGATAGGCTTTCCTTAACATTTAAGCCCATTGAATAAGGTATTTCTTCTATTTGTAACCAAAGACAGTAACAAACACAGCAGCTAATTTATACATAGACAAATTACTTGTTTTGCTGCTTCATATACAAAGATAAACTAGCTTTTTATTTTTTTCATTTTTCGAAATTAGAGCTTGGAACTGAAAGAAATAAATTTTAGGTTAATAGCAAAATCCCCAAGGGTACTAATTAGAGAAAGATATTAGAATTGGCTTAGTGAGTCACTGCCAAACTCAACATAAGAAAGTCATAATGGTGTATAAACAAAGGTAGCCAGCTGGTGGAGAGAAAACAATAGAGAACAAGGTCTGGCAGACTTCAGAAGACTGACTCTGGGCTACCTGAGGGGAGAGATAGAAGGAATATTGGGTTCTAAAAAACACTTTGGTTTTTATGACTTGACTTTTCCATTTCCTATTGACATGTACTCTTTTTATGAGTTAAATTTAATTTCACGTTAGCTCTTTCTAACCAAAAGAACTGAACAGAAACACATATCTGTTGGACAAACAGCAATGAAATGATATGATAACAGAGTTTGACTTTTAAAAAATATTTCTAAGAATAAAATAAATAAAAATCAACCAACCCCCCCCCAAAAAAAAGAAAAGAAAAAAACGATCTATCTGATAGTCCCTCTATTACCTACCACTTTTCTAATCAGTATTTATCCAGCCTCACCTCAAGATCCCTAAAAATCTTCCTTCTTTCCATGACAAATTCTTCCACTATTGAGTGGTATTGACTTATAAAATGTTCTCTCTGAGGTAAAAATATAATTGGTTTCCTGAGTCTCTGGGGTCCTCTCCAAACCATACAAGACTAGCTATCAACTAGAATCAATTTTACTCTCCCTGCCACTTCCCTACAAAACAATTGGCAAAGTCTACTCACATTTTTAGTTGTCACAGCTAAGGGGTTGCTACTGACATCTAGTGAATTGATGTCATGGGTAGTGCTGCATATCCTAACCACATATAATTTCCAGCTAAAAATGTGAACAATGCCAAAGTAGAGAAGCCTTGAGATAAAAGGGGTCTTCAACATAATAGATAGAACTTCCTTTTGGAGTAGCAAACTTACATAATGTTGTGGTTTTGGGGTTTTTCCATCGAACTCATGAAGAGTCCAATTTTCCCTCAGTAGTAAGGTCTAGGTATTAACTGTATGGCACTACTTTATGAACTGGCTTGCAGGTTCTGAAATAGTTGCAAGTGGAATAGCCCTTATTTGAATATCAACAGGTAGTGGAGCTAACAGTGCTGAGGAAGAGGTACATCAGATACTCTGAGGTAGAGTATTCATTGATTTTTGTGCTTTGGAGGTAAAGCATCTGCAACATATAGGAATATTTCTAAATGTGGATGCATGTTCTGTTCTGTGTGCAGATCTTTCATGACCCTGGTTTGGAAATGCCTGAGTAATAACCTTGGCTTTGTTCCTTCAGTGGACATCTGTTGTTTTTGTCTCCCTGGCATCATTTCTCTTTTTGTGTAGAAATGACATTCAACTTTTCTTTGAGAAAAGACCTCACCCTATAGAGGTATTTGCCATAAAGTTTCAATAGAACTATCAGCCAGAAGTTCTGAAACGTTCATGCCGTGTGTTGGCAAGTTTCTCAACCTAAGCCAATTAGTCTTCATCTCCTTAAAGTTTAAATCTTGAGTGAATAAATACAAGAATGAGGGATGTTTTAAGCTGATTCATACTGAACTAAGATTCCTGAAGAGAATGTCTGCAGTTTCTTCTATCTATTTTCCTAATTGTCTCTTGTTTCTGACTCAGTTGTTCAATTGATTTCTCAATTTTGTAAGTTGTCTCCATTTACTTTTACTATTTTTTCTTCTTGTTAATTCAGACTAGTTTCAGATTTTATTACTAAAAATCCTCAACTTTTATAACGACAGAATTAAACACTGGGCAGGGACTCTGTACATTTAGGCTCTCATTCTGTCTCTGCTCTTAACTGGTAATTATGTTGGTAGGAAGACATCTTTTCTCTCCTAGACTAGCTCCTGATCTATAAAATAGGAGTGATATACTAGGTCATTTCTAAAGGCCTTCCAATCTCTATGGTCCTAAATTTCTAGTAAATATCAGACCCTCAACCTGAAAAGGTAAAGTAAACTTACTTTTTTTTTTTGGCTGCTCTTTTTCTTTTTTTAATTTTTCTTATAAAGATGTGGGGTACAATTCAGGGCTAGGTATAAAAACATTGATCATGCAGGTGCCCTTGTTGATGAGGTATGCTCCCCTAGCAGTTTCCCTCAACTGCCAGTCCCACCCCCCACGCCCAACAGTTTCCAACTAATGCCAATTGCTTTCTTATAGCATTAAAATTGTTCAAGGTCTGCTTATGAGTGAGAACATATGGAACTGTGTTCTTTGTTTCTGTGATATATCACTGAGTATAATCGACTCCAAATGTATCCAAGTTGCTGCAAAGTCCATATATTTGTCCTTCTTTATGGTTGCATACTATTCCATTGTGTATATGTACCACTTTTTTTTTTTATCCAGTCCAGCTTTGATGGGCAACATGGTTGGTTCCATGTTTTTACTATTGTTAATAGAGCTGCAACAAACTTACCTGTGCAGGTATCTTTTTTGCAGAATGATTTGAGTTCCTCCGGGTATATTCCCAATAGGGGAATTACTGGGTCATATGGAAGGTCAATTTCTAGTTCCTTCAGAAATCGCCACGCTGTCTTCCAAAGAGGTTGTACTAGTATGCATTCCCACCAGCAGTGTAGAAGTGTCTTTTTTCTCCACATCATCGCCAGCATTTGTTATTTGTTTTATTAATGACAGCCATTCTTACAGGGGTTAGGAGGTATCTCAATGTAGTTTTGCTTTGCATTTTTCTGATGATGAATGAGGCTGAGCACTTTTTTATGTGTCTGTTGGCTACCCATATATCTTCTTTTGAGAAGTGTCTATTCATGTCTTTTGCCCACTTTTTAAAGGGGCTGTTTGATTTTTTCCTTTCGGCACGTTTGAGTTCCTTGTAGATCCTAGATGTTAAGCCTTTGTCAGATATACAGTTGGCAAATATTTTTTTCCCATTCTGTGGGCTGTCTCCCTGCTCTCTTGATGGTTTCCTTTGCTTTGCAGAAGCTCATTAATTTGATGAGGTCCTACGTGTCTATCTTATTTCTTAAGATATTGGCCAGATTAACAAACAAGCAAGCATACAAACAAAAAGACAGAAAATGTGAATATGGAGTTAGAAGCAACAAGGTGATGCTTCAACCAACCCTGAAGGCATATAAGAGATTATTAGAACATACTATGAATGCCTATATGTGAGTAAGTTAGAAAATCTAGATAAAATGGAGAAATTCTTAGTATTGTATAACTTCCCAAGATTGAAACAGAAAGAGATTGAAACTCTCAAAAGACAAGTAACAGTACAAGTAATTGACTCAGTGATAAGAAAGTTCCCCACCAAAGAAAAAGCCTTCGGTCCGATGGTTTTTCAGCTGAATTCTACCAGATTTACAAGCAAGAACTGATACCAGTCCCATTGAAAGTATTCAACCAATCAAGAAGGAAGGAATTCTTTCTACCTCCTTCTATGAAGTCTCCAACAACAACCACTGGGGAGAGGAGAACCTATTCAGTAAATGGTGCTGGGAAAACTGTCTGACCACATGCAGAAGATTGAAACAGGACGCCTACCTTTCACCATACACAAAAATTAACTCTAAATGGATTAAAAACCTAAACATAAAACCTCAAACTATAAGAATCTTAGAAAACGCAGGAGACACCCTTATGGAAATTGGAACTGGGAACCAATTCCTATTCAGAACCTTAAAGGTCAATACCTTAAGAAATAAACTTTCAATATAACCAGGAGGTGGTGCTCCAGTACCAGGATGACACAACACTAACAGTATCACTAAAAGTATTGTCCCTTATTGGGGTTAAGGGCTTTCAATAATTCTACAGTAGCTTTTCACAGGATCTTTTCACACTGTCTAGCTGATTGAGCAAATTTTTTTCTTCTATTTCTAAACACTTCTTTGTGTGTGGCTAATATGGGAAGTGTTTGCTGGTCCTCTGTGGGAATAGATAAGCCTTCTTCCTCCATCACTTCCCTTTTGGCCAGTGTGGAAATTCCTTGATGTTTAGTAAGTCACAGTATTTTGGATGGGGGTGGGTGGTGGTATCATGAAAATGAACAGATACTTCAAAGTGAGGTAAGTATTTCCAAACACCATGGGACTTGAGTTCTGGTACCAGCTGTGTCATGTATTTGCTGTGAAACTTTGGGGAATGGTCCTGCATTTTCCTTCAGCTACCTCTTCTGTAAATGATTGCATTGAATGAGATCAGTGATTCCTAAAATTATATTTTGTCAAAGATAAACAATGAAAAATATCTTTCTTTAAATAAAGTCATACATGAAATTCTCATATATAAATACTTCTTGAAACTCTTTACAGGTGACAGAAACTGATTCAAGCAAACTTAAAAGTAAAAGAATAGATAGCCTCAGATAACTAGAAACTCTAAGGCAAAGAACCATGTCAGTCATGGCTCCTTGGAGACTGAAATCTGTCTTTAAAGATCCTGTCTCTGTTTCCTGCATACTTACGGCAAGTAGACTTCAATCTCAGAGAGACTTTCAATGTGTGACAGCAAGATGGCTAGCCAAGAAGAGAAAGGAAGGGAGAACAGTTTTCTCTACTTTTTTCCATGCTAGGCCATTCTTTAGGTACCTCTCTAGAGCATCTGAGTTATGAATAATAAAACCTACAAACTGTGGGACAAGATAATCTATAACATTCCTTGCAGCTCTGAGGTTATAGACCTACACATTGATAAAAATGTAACAGAGTACCCTACATCTTTAAAATAAAGAAAAAAAAATAAAGCAAAAAATGTAACAGAGTTCTGTCTCCACTCTACTTGTCATATTAAACTTGCATTTTTCCCCGCTAGCTGTGGGTCAACTGTTTATTTGGAAAACACAATGATGACTTATCTTCACTCGATTCTTTTCTCATTCTCCAAAATAATTTCCTACCTTGTTTAAATCATGCAATTTATTTGTATATAATAGGAAACCCAGAGATAAGTTTCTCTATTATTCAAATGATACAACTCAAGAACAGATAATTGAGTCAGTTACCAAATAATTGGCACAAATTTTCAAATTTATAAGAGCCAATGAAATCACTTTGTCCAACTCAATCATTTTCCATTTGAAGAGACTGATACTCAAAAGTGGAACATTTATTGCCAAATGTCATGCAAGGGTTGAGTCCCAAAGCAAGAAATGGAAGTCAAGATTGTAACTTCTGAACTTCTTATTCCTTCTAACTGGTGCTTCAGTGGCTGTTGCAACCACCAAAATCTTTTTCCATAACACAATTCTGATTGTGTCACTTCTCCACTCAATTATTTTTCCATGATTTTCCATTTTTAGGAAATGGTAAAAACACCTTAGCATGACACTTAACATCCTTTTTGACGCACGCTCTAGTCTACTTATCCAGCCTCAAACGCATCACTCCTTGCTCTTCTCTGTATGTTTCAGAGTTCCTGGCTCTTTCTGGCATCTTGCATATGTTTTGCTAGTTTTAGCTTCTTATCTTAACTCAAATAATCCCTGTGTCTAGGATATCATTTTTTCCCCCTCACTTTCATCTCATAAAATCCTCCTTCTCTAAGACTCAGTCTATTTGTTACTCTTTTTGAATTATCCAGTGATACATCCTCTTCCCCCAAAATGATGGTGACACTACTGTTGCTTTTCCTAAGGGATCTCATGTTTATTTCTATGGCCACTCTTTCAAAATTGAGTAGAAGTGTCATTTTATGGACCTAAAACTTTGTATGTCATTTTGGTTAAATACTTTATATTGATGTTAGACTTGAGAGAAAAGTTTAGGGACAAAAATGCTTTTCCAGGACCTCTGAAAAATACACTGGAGTGGGTATTAAGAGAGAAATTGTCTCTCTCAAAAAGCTTGAACAAAGGTCCAGAATTCTCCTCTATACCCCGATGTAGTCAATACCATTTAATTTAAGTTGGTCAATAAATAGCCCTTTACTATTCTCATATATGTCCAAAACAAAAGGTGATGCATATTTCTTCTATCATGTCACATCCACTTACTCCTGAGCTCATCAAAAAACACATCTACATCTTGACTCAATAACAAAGAGTACTAGGATCAAATAAGCAGCATTTGTCAAGGCAAAGGAGGGCAGTATAGTGATATACATTATATCAATATACTGACTCCACTGCAATGCAATGGTTCTCAACCTTTTAATTCCAGTTTCATTTTTGAGGAATAATTTTCATATGTTTGACTGACTCTGATAATAGTAACAGATCACTAATCCAATCATAGTGACAGCTAACTGCTGGCCATTTTACACAGGTAAAGAGGGTGCAAGTTATATGCAATCCTTAACTCTAGATAAAACAACAGTCATTTCTCACACTCTGAGGAATGTGAACTCAACTCTAAATCATTGTTGCAACCCAAACCTTCCACTTGACTAGCTCTCTCTCTCTATCAAGTATTCTGGTAATTTGAGTTCTCTTCAACTCCAAGTATACATGGTATTCAAGGATAAAGGAAATATCTTATCCATCTTTGCAGCCATATTTCCTCTACATATGAGAAAAGCTCAAAGTATTTTACATGTTCCTATCCTTTAACTAGCACCTTACAAACATCATGTCATTTTATCTTTGTTACAATCCTATAAAGCAGCTCTGATTATTTACTTCCGGAAAAATGATGTAAGAGTCAAAGAAAATAACTGAATTATCTCAAATCAAACAGTTTATAAAACAGAGTTGGGAACCCATGTCGACTAAATATAAAATGTATTTATTTTAATTCTGCTTAATAAACATTTGCCAGGTGACCAAATGGATAAATGAATGACTATACAGGTTTTAAGTTGTGTATGAAATATTTTCCACCTCTGGCATAATTTATGCATGTGACAGTCCAGAAATTTACTTATTGTCTTAACATTGAACTTTTTGCAGAGAGATGTAAGGGTATAATCCTACTTGGAATTTTACCTACATCTTTCCTAAGGCCTCCTTTTCTATGAAAACTATCTCAAATACATATAACGGAAAAAAAAGAAAATAAATTAAAATAAACATATTGTGGTAATTCCTCAAAGACTTTCTAAAAATATTTTTTGAAAAAATGTATACGTGTGTGTGTGTGTGTGTGTGTGTGTGTGTGTGTTTCTTGCAAAAAAAAAAAAACATTGCAATGTTCTTGCTCTTTTAGATTCTGACCTCTGCAAAATATTTCTTGGATTAGCAACAAAAAAGGAAGATGCATTTCTTTCTGAAAAACAAACTAGCTTAGTAAGTTCTAAGTGATATTATTAGCCTGATTCATTACATTTTTTTTTATTTTTATTTTTTTGAGTCGGAGTCTCACTCTGTCGCCCAGACTGGAGTGCAGTGGCCGCTCCCGGCCACCGCAGCCTCGACCTGCTGGGCTCCGGCGATCCTTCTGCCTCAGCCTTCCAAGTAGCTGGAACTACAGGCGCACCTACCACGCC
>CAUYQG010053392.1:0-10374 GCA_963574415.1 Tarsius wallacei
GTTTGTATTTAACCCTGTTAAGCTTCAACTTTTGCAAGGTATGTGAATGCTGAGCAAGCAACAAGCCCCCTCCCAAACATTCCTTTGCTTAGATTATAGTGGACCCGGTGGCACCAGACCCGGCGGCGCCAGCCACAGCCATCCTCCTGACAGGCTCTGCGTTGTTTCAAACCCGCTGCCTGCTTGCTCAAGTTAATTACTTGTATAAACTTGGCTTATCTAACATTCCACTTTGCCAGTTTAGCAGCTACTTGTCCATCACAAGTAACAAAGCCTGAGCCCGTGCAAATCAAACTCAAATCAACCAATCAAAGTCTCTGTAACTACGTCATGTAGTTTTTATCCAACCCTGTATGCACAAGTCTGTAAAACCACCCCACTCCCTCAAAATTATGTATAAAAGATGTGTGTTAACTTGAGTCGGGGCTCTCTCATCACTGAAGCTGCTGCGTCGGTTTCAAATGTGAGCCCAGGCTCGAGCTTGAATAAAAGCCCTCGTGTACTTGCAACGGAGCTGACTCTTTGGTGATCTCTCGACTTAGAACTAGGCGTGTGCCACTGCACCCAGATCCAGTCTTTATTTATTTATTTATTTATTTATTTATTTATTTATTTTTGAGACAGGGTCTTACCCTGTCACCCAGATTGGAATACAATAACATGATCATAGCACACTGCAGACTTGACCTCTTAACTCAAGTGATCCTTCCTCATTAGCCTTCCAAGTAGCTGGGATTACAGTTGCACACTACCATGCTCAACATTTTTTGTGTTTGTTTGTTTTTGTAGAGACAAGGCTCACTGTATTGCCCAGGCTAGTCTTGAAGTCCTGGCCTCGAACTCCTGGCCTCAAGCAATCTTCCTGCCTTGGCCTCTCAAAGTGCTGAGATTACAGTTGTGAGTTACTGTGCCCAGTCTGTTTCTAAATTTTCTTACAAATGCCATCAAACACTTCAGTTAGTTTTTAATTCATTAAAATCCAAATTCTGTCAGCTTAGTCATTTTCTTTACCTTTGGTAAATGAGCTTTCTGGTCCTCTCCCTTTATGGAAAATTGATGCTAAAACTGACAAGTTTTTCTTGGGATTATCAAGATATTTTACATTCTTATTCTATTTCTGTAAAGTCATTCTGAATACATACTTCAGAATTTTGTTTTATAACATTGTTTTAGTTCTCCAAGTCTACTTGTCTTGAGACTTTTTGTACGGCCTTTTTTTTTTTTTTTTTTTTGAGTTGGAGTCTCACTCTGTCACCCAGACTGGAGTGCAGTGGCTGCTCCCAGCCACTGCAGCCTCGACCTGCTGGGCTCTGGTGATCCATCCGCCTCAGCCTTCCAAGTAGCTGGAACTACTACCATGCCTGGCTAATTTTTGATTTATTGTAGAGATGAGGTCTCATCAAGTTGGCCCAGCGGGTTTCAAACCCGCGGGCTCAGGCAATCCACTCGCCTCAGCCTCCCAAAGCGCTGGGATTACAGGCTGAACCACCAAGCCCAGCTCGTACTGCTTTTATAGAACTGAATTTTCAAGTTCCCACCTGAGCTAATAAGCAAAAGTATATTGGCCAGGCATGGTGGCTCACGTCTATAATCCCAGCACTTTGGAAACAACTGTGTTGCCCATTGAAGCTGGACTGGATTAAAAAAATGTGGTACATATACACAATGGAATATTATGCAGCCATAAAGAAGGACAAATATATGGACTTTGCAGCAACTTGGATGGATTTGGAGTCAATCATACTCAGTGATCTATCACAAAAACCAAGAACTGAGTTTCATATGTTCTCACTCATAAGCGGACCTCGAACAATTATAATACTGTAAGAAAGCGATTGGCAGTACGGGAAACTATCAGGGGACAGGGGGTGGGACTGGCAGTTGAGGGAAACTGCCAGGGGAGGGAGGGGCATACCTCATCAACAAGGGTACCTACCTGCATGATCAGTGTTTATATACCTAACCCTGAATCGTACCCCACATCTTTATAATAAGTAAATAAATAAATAAAATAAAATAAAATAAAAAACAATAACCTTGAGCTCCCTGAGGGGGTCCCCCACCAGCTGATCAGCTTTCTGGGATGTGAGTGTGTCACCCCAGCTCCCCAGGGGTTTGGAATACTAAAAACTTCCACACACACACATCACTCTAAATTTTCAGTGCATATTAACCCATATAATTTTATCCTGTGACTCTTTGTGGACACTATTTTTTATTTTCTTTTAAAGGTAAGGATGAAAACAGCAAAGAAAAGAAACTACCAGAGATGAAACTTGGACAGAGAAGCCGTCATCATTGAACTGTGACCCGTTTCATGCACAGCCACTTGCCCATTGCTTCAGCACAGACCCCCACCAGACAGTCTACGAGGGGAAACACCACATCCCAGGAGATCATGTGCTCCCAGTCCCTGGGGTGTTCTGCCGTAGGCCGAATGGCTAATTAAAGAGGAATCAGTGAAACAGGTGGTCAGACAAGACGCAGAAAAGTTCATTTCTAACACTGAAATTCTGGGATTGTGGCAAAATACTTTCTTCAGTCTAATCTACTTTGTTTTTGTTTTTGTTTTTTTAGTAAATTTCTTTCTCATCTTCCTTCTTCTTTACATGCTATGCTTAAAAATTTGAAAATCATATGCGGGAGGACCAAAAAAAAAAAACAGAATTATTTTTTTAGAGGGTGGGTCCCATGTAGTATAGGCTTCCTCCGCAAGGCAAGTGTTCTAGAAACCTATCGCATCAGTGTACCAACTAGCATTGTTGTGAGAGGCTGTGTTCCACTTCAGTGATTTTTTTTTTTTTTTTAGATTCTTTCAACACTTTTTCAAGGAAATATTCCATTCAAAACACACCTTCCCATAAGGGCCTTCCTCCCTTCCTCCTCCTTTTCCCTAAAATGGAGTCAGTGTTCAAATAGGCCTTTCAAAGCTTTGTAGCCAGAAGCCAAGCCTCCAGTTCATCCAACTTGGGAGAGATCATCAAGCAGGACTTACTCTGCTTTTCATGACGTTGTTTCCAGCTATGATACCTCTCATTTAGCTGCAAGATTTCTTGTGACGTTTTCTTTAAAAGGTGTACGAATTTTTTTAATGTCATTGCAAAGGTAATGACTATAAGAGATTCCACATTTAGGGTTATTTGCATCTCCTGAATCACAAGCGCCACACATTGAGCGTGAAAAATAAAAATGAAACCTCCCCCCACCCCCACCCCAGCTGACAGATCCTCTCTTAACAAGAGGAAACTTGAAAAAACGAAATTCCAAGCTATGATGAGAAAGGAGCTTGGACATGCCTCCTTAAACTCCTCCCTTGTGGAATTTAGGCACTAACGTCAAAATAAAGATGATAAGACTGACAAAGCAGACTCTAGAAATGAGATGCCAAATCCCAACCTGACTTTGGTATAACAGCACATGTCCGATAACAGGCCCAAAGAAATAAAAATATACTGCCCCTAAATATATTTTTTCTTTGACATATTTTGACGTGACCCTGCAAAGTCCTCACTTGGGGAAATTTGCATATCTGTAGAAAATCTCCTTCTCTAGGAAGAGTCTGACACCTTTCAAGACATTTACCACCCATTCTTTCTGGAGCCTGCTACTTAGAGGCTTCATCTACATAACAAGAACCACCTTGACTTCCACAGCCCCCACTTGTCTTAACTCAAGCATTTCTTTTATTGATTTCAAATTTTTTAGATAGAGCTCAATTCTTTCTACCGGTTGCCAATCAGAAATTGAATGCACTATGACCTGTAGGTTCTCTGCCCCTTCCAGATGTCCTACCTTTCTGGGACCAACCAGTGTAAACCTCACATGTACTTTTTTTGCCTATAACTTTTGTCTACCTAAAAAACATACATAACAGAGCTACAATTGAACCACTTTGGGCACATGTTCTCAGGACCTCTTGGGACTGTGCCTTAGGCTTTGGTCATTCATATAGGATTGACAATTAAGTTCACAAACTCATTCTAGGAAAAGGTCTACCTACCTCACTGCAGAATATCACTATGATCACCTTCAAAGTACTCCCCTTGAAAAGCTACGCACTACACCAGCACCTAACCCACCCATCAAAGCAATTTTGGAACTTTTTTTCTGGAATGGTCATCAGAGCTGTCATCGGATTCCCCTTGATATCCTGAATGTCAGTCAAATGTCTTCCTTTCAATATTTCCTTTATCTTCAGGTAAAGAAAAAAGTCATTGAGGGCCTGATCAGGTGAATAGGGAGGGTGTCCCAATATAGTTATTTGTTTACTGGCTAAAAAAATCCCTCACAAAATACAATGCACAGCTGTATGAGCTGGTGCATTGTCATGATGCAAGAGCTCCTTCAGGACCATTTTTGCGTACCCTCTCATGCCAAGATTTTCAGTTAAGATTTTCCTGCTTCTCTATCTATGTTTATGTGATCTGCTATGCTTCTTACAGTCAGCCAACAATTTTGACACACAATTCAACAAATTGTTGCCATTCTGCTCTTGTTACTAGCCATCCTGACCTCTCTTCATCAGTGACACTTTCTCTCCCCTCAGAAAAACATTTAATCCATTTGTACACTGCCATTTTCTTCATAGCATTATCCCCATAGACTTAGACTAACATGTCCCTGATTTCACTTTCACTCTTGCCAAGTTTAACAGGAAACGTAATGTTTGTTCATTGCTCTAATTCAAGCTCTGACATTCTCGTGACAACACACAAAAAATGCGACAATATTAATGAATGCCACTCAGCAAGATACCACCACATGTTGACACGAACACAACTATGAGACACTGGTATACCCAGGCTATGAAACCTTACTGAGTTGTTTGTATAATGTTGCCAACATAAGCACACGGTGACAAGTTTGCAAACTTAATTGTCACATCTTATATTTGGCTCAGAATAAACTTCTTTAAATATTTTACAGAGTTTGGATTTTTCATCAACAACATCAACATCTAAGTGTTATATCTTTCTCTATTAATATCTCTTTAAATTTGGTTTCTCTGTAACATTTTCTAAGTGTGTTTGCCATGGTGCCCTCATCCCCCACATTCACCATGGTGCCCTCATCTCCTGTATTTACCGTGCTAGTCTTGTCTCCTGTGTTCCTTTGCCAGGTCAAGGTCTTCAAAGAGTTTACTGTGTGTGCTTTCACCATTTCCTCACTTCCTGTTCTTCCTTGAACCTACATGATCCAGTTTTTACTCCTGTTCTCCAATCAAAGCTGCTCTTATCAAGTTTCTGGTGACATCCACATTGCCAGACTTAGTGGGTGGTTCTCTGTTGTCATCTTGCTAAATCTGCCAGGAGCCTTTGACACAGTCCATCACTCCCTTCTCAGTGTTTGGTGTCTAAGATAGCACATCCTCTCGAGATTTTCCTCCTACCCCAGAGGTCTCCCCTTCTCAGTCTTCTTTGCTGGCCCCTCTACATCTTCCCAAACTCTACCCATGACTTTGCTGAAGGCCCATTCTTCTCTTTGCTGTCTATATTTGCTCATTAGATGACTACCCCAATTTTACAGCTTTAAATACTATCTATATGAATAGGAAAAATATTTGCAAACCATGCATTTAGCAAAGGACTAATATTTAGACTCTACAAAGAACTTAAATGAATCAGTAGAAAAAAACAAACAACTCCATTAAAAGGCAGGCAGGCCGAGTGCGGTGGCTCAAATCTGTAATCCCAGCACTTTGGGAGGCAGAGGTGAGAGGATTATCTAAGTTCAGGGGTTTGAGACCAGCCTCAGCAACATTGTGATACCTCATCTCTACAATAAATCAAAAAATCAACCAGGAGTGGCGGCGCATATCTGTGGTTCCAGCTACTTGGAAGGCTGAGGTGGAAGGATCGCCTGAGCCCAGCAGGTCGAGGCTGTGGTGGCCATGAGTGTGCCACTGCACTCCAGCCTGGGCAACAGAGTGAGATTCTGACTCAAAAAATAAAAATTAAAAGGTGGGAAAAGGATACCTGCACTTGTATGTTTATCGCAGCACTATTCACAATAGCAAAGTCACGAATCAACCTTGGTGCCCATCAACAGTGGGTTGGATAAAGAAAATGCAGTACATATATACCATGGAATACTATGCAGCCATAAAGAGAACAAAATTATGTCCTTTGCAGCAACATGGATACAGCTGGAGATCATTATTCTGGATGAATTAACACAGAAACAGAAAACCAAATATTGTATGCTCTCGCTTAAAAGTGAGAGCGAAATACTGGGTACACGTGGACATAAAAATAGGAACAACAGACACTAGGATTCCTAAAGTGAGGAGGGAAGGGGAAAAAGGTGTAAGGGTCGAAAAACTACCTACTGGGAACCAAGTTCACTGTTTGGGTGGCGGATTCAATAGAAGTCCAAATCTTACCACATAATATACCTATGTAATTAACCTGCACATGTAGCCTTTATAGTTAACATAAAATAAAATAAAAACTTTAATTAATTAAAAAATAATTACTAGCCGGGCTCGGTGGCTCAGCCTGTAATCCCGCGCCTTTGGGAGGCTGAGGTGGGTGGATTGCCTGAGCCCGCGGGTTCGAGACCTGCCTGGGCAACTTGGCGAGACCTCATCTCTACAATAAATCAAAAATCAGCGGGGCGTGGTAGCGCACCTGTAGTTCCAGCTACTCGGAAGGCTGAGGCGGAAGGATCGCCGGAGCCCAGCAGGTCGAGGCTGCGGTGGCCGGGAGTGGCCACTGCACTCCAGTCTGGGTGACAGAGTGAGACTCCAACTCAAAAAAAAAAAAAAAAATTACTATCTATATTCTTGAAATTCCCAAATGTAAATTTTCAGTACAGACCTTTCCCCTGAATTCCAAGCTTATTTATCCCAATTATCTGTTTCAACCTACACTTGGATATTGAATTGTCATGTCACACTTATGCCCAAAACAAAACATAATTCTTGCCCAAACCTGCTCCTTCCCGAGTCTTCTTAATCTCAGTAGATAGTAACACCAACCTAGTAGTTCTTGCCAGAATCTTTAAAGTCCATCTTAACTGTTCTCTCTGATTCTACGCCACAAATCTGTTAGCTCAACCTTTTAAATATATCTGGAATAAGCCCTCTTTCACCACCACCCTGCTGCCACCCTAACTAAGCAACTATCACCTCTCAGAATAAATCTCAGTGTCCTTAGGTGTCTACAGGTCTACTCTTCCTGCCCCAGGTTCCTTCCAGGTGAACTTCCTCAGGCTTTCCTCTACAGACATCTGCCTCACAGAATGCAGCAGGTATGTTGGACTTCGTAATGTCAGCCTCTCCCACAAGATGGTGAGCAGGTTCTTGGCCGTCTCTTTATCCCCATTCACAGTGCACTGACTGAGCACAAATGTAAGGTTTCAATCAATGGTAAGTGGATGAATAATGAATGAATGGATGCTACAACATTGACTATAATGGGATAAGGAGATACGCTGATCTGCTTGACAGAAAATTCAAGAGGTTATTATTAGCCACATCCAGTGTGCATGCCAACTGGAAAGAATGTCACACTTTCTTTGATGTATGCATTTTTCTCCTCAATTCAGTTGATAGAATTGAATTGTGTCTCCTCCTTTTAAAGGCTGATTAACTTTAAAAAAAGAGTATGTATAGTGACCCTCGGACTACACTGACCAAGTTAGCTGACGCCAATAATTCAATATGTACAAAGAAAGCCTGTTGAAACAAGACAGGAGATAATGAATCCAATAAAATCAGTTCTGCAAGTTTAGAGGGTCTCTAATAATCTATCTATTTTTAAATTGCTTCAGCATTGTTTATAAAGAGATTGGGTAGCTGCTACATATTCCTGGAGAGCTCAAGTTGGCAGAATATAATCTTTTAAAAGTTCTGACCATTTTCATTTTTTTATTTTTAATGTAGTTCTACTTGATATTAGTTCGGCAAGGCTTATACCTGGTTTAAAATTAAAATTAACATGTATTTCCCTAATGAGAGTAACTTCATGATTTGCATTCACATTAATCCTCAACAGGCTTACTTAAAATTGCTTTGAATTAGAGTTTCATAATTAGGCCTTAACATTTAAATCATATTCAAGAGACTGTGCATATGGTTAACCAGACTGCCAGAATAAATTATGAGCTAACAAAATAGTAGTCTATGACTTGAAGGAATTTGGTAAGTCACATTATAGCTATCCTTTCATATCTCCTTACAAAAACATCCTCTCAGGCTCCTTAGCCACAGCATACCCTCCTCATGGGAACCACAACACTGAATCGCAGTGATGTCCCTTGTGCCATCTTGTTCCCGGTCTTCAAACCTTAGTGACGTCCTGGGAGCCAATGACACAAGAAGGAAATGCAGTAAATACCTCACCTGTTCATGTTCTTACTAACTTGAGCCCTGCTCTCTTTTCCCCAAGCCCAGCTTAGCCTCCAATGATGCTTTTTTTAACCTAAAATATCAACTTCCCAATATTCTATTTAGAAATTGGCAAAAACCATAAGACCAAGTGTTTCCATCTTTGCCTTTGAAATCTGAGCACCACATTATCGGTGATCTTGCCTTCTCAAACCTTCCCCTTCTCCATTTCTTTCTAACATTATCTTAACATTATCATTATCCTAGCATGCCTCCCTATCTCTAGTGCAAGGTTTCATAACCCAAGCACTAGTGACATTGGGGCCTGGCGATTTCTCATGGTAGGGAGCTGTCCTGAGCATTGGAGGGTGTTCGCATTCCTGAGAGATGCCAGTAGCAGCTCTTCCCAGCCCACTCTGATTATAGCAACCAAAAATGTGTTCATACATCCTCAGGTGTCTTCTGGGGAGGTGGGAGGAGGGACAAATCGCCCTACTTGAGAACGACTGCCCTATGACAACCAAAGCTGAGGGTCTTTCCAAACAGCACAGCTACTAAGGATCACTGAGATTCAAATCCATATCACCTTAACCCACAGTGTATTGTCTTTCCCCTAAAATGAGAACTTTTGCACTAGATAGACACCATCACACTGTGCTCTTGGGGTTCATGAGTGTAATGACATATGATGGCTAATGTTATGTGCCCCTTGGAGGGTGTGTTTGGATAAGATTAACATTTAAATCAGTAAACTCTGAGTAAAGCAGAAACCCTCCCTCCTGTGGGTGAGGCTTGTCCCATCAGTTGAAAGCCTAAGAACATAGAGCCCAGCCACCCCAGTCAAGAAGGCAATCCAGCAGATTGCCATGTGGGACAAAAAGTGCCACTCACCCCCCTGGGTTTCCAGCCTGCTCTAGGAGCCTCGGGAGAATAACTAAAGAATGAAGGCAGCCCTGCCCTAGCCTCAATCACAGGAAACTGAGGCCCCTGCTGATTTAGGGTCCTGTGCAACAAAAGTTCATAAGATATAGTCAGAAGAAATGATTCCAGTGTGGAAGCTAAGCAGAGCATCATAAGGTGCCTATCTGCAACAGCAGACTGAGTTGGCATCTGGCTGCCTCTCACACCGTGTATTAATTTTCTCTTGCCACCGTGACAAGTGTCTACAAGGTTAGTAGATTTCAACAACAAAAATCTCTCACCTCACGGTTTGGGAGAAGTCCGAGTAAGAAGAGCAGGTTGGCTCAGCTGGCTGCCTTGCTTCCAATCTCACAGGGCCACAATCAAGGTATCAGCCAGCTGAGCTCTCATCAGGGGCCTCAGGAAGGCGCCACTTCCACCCGACCAGGTTATTGCCAGTATTCAGCTCCTGGTGGCTGTAGGTCGCCATTCCCTTGTCTGCTGTCAGCTGAGACCACCTTCAGCTCTGGAAGGCCTACATCTCTTCCTTGCTGGCAGTCCCTGGCATCTTGGAGCCACCAAGAACACGTCACATCCTTCCACACTTGCAATTCCTGACTTCTTCCTCTCGTCCTTTCAACCTCCAGCAATGGAAAGCTCTCTGCATTCAAGAGCTCATATGACTAGTTTGGGCCCACATGGATCATACAGGAGAATCTCCTTATTCTTATTACATTTATAAGGTCCCTTTTGCCAAATCATACAGTACCTCCACAAGTTCCCAAGATTAAGGTGTGGACTGTTCTACCTGCCATACATGCCCAGCTCCATCTGGGGCTCCTGGCTGTGCAGTGGCTGGCATTTACTCATGGATTCATGCTTAGCGTCCTTCTCGAACAAAAGAAAAGTGACCAACAAATACATGTATGGCCTGATGGTATCTTCATTTGAGGCCATTATTCCTAAAGAATAACTGCTTCCCTATAATACTATAAGAAAGAGATTGGAGCCGGGCTCGGTGGCTCAGCCTGTAATCCCGCGCCTTTGGGAGGCTGAGGTGAGTGGATTGCCTGAGCCCGCGGGTTCGAGACCCACCTGGGCAAGCGAGACCTCATCTCTACAATAAATCAAAAAATTAGCCGGGC
>CAUYQG010053394.1:0-13362 GCA_963574415.1 Tarsius wallacei
AAATATTCAGAGAGGTACAGAAAGAGCCATTGGAGTACATATTATGGAATCCAGGAAATTAAATATTTTGAAAAATGGAATAATCAATAATATCACATGTTGTTTTTTATGGCTGCGTAGTATTCCATCGTGTATATGTACTACATAAAAAAAGTATTCTTATCTCAACTCTCAGCCAACGTCTGGGGACTCAGTTGTGAAGCCTGGATTACTGAGGGGTGATGTGCTAAATCTGGACTGACTCTGGTACTGCCTTCTCTTGAGGTCAGCTCAGTTTTCCCAGTCTTATAACCAATCAGATAAGATATGTCCAGTATGCATGAGTGCCCAACTGATGATGGGCAGTAGTCATTTGTTGAGAGAAACCCATTAAGGAGAAAAAAATTAACATCCATCTTTTGTTCCCATTACCTCGAGCTGCAGAAGTCTTCACTAGGACTGATCAGAGCCTCCCCAAGGATGCTACCCTGAGGGTCTCAGGGCTGCCTAGAACTCAGTGCTGCTCTTTCGATTGCATCTGTGGTCTCTGAAGTGTTGGCCACGAGAATGGCTAAGTGGTGCCCTCTCTCCAGACAACAGCAGTATCTTAATTGGAGACGAATTGCAGATAGTTACATATGTCCACCACTTCTCAGACATTTAATTTTAGATTTCTTGAAGGCAGGAGATTTTGACAGGTAATAGTGGAAGAGCTTTGCAAAACTCCACAAGTCTGCCTTGTTCCTCAGGAATACCATTGAGAATGAAGGGAATTCTATTGAAATCTGAGTGCATGGAATGGCTTCAAAACATACCAAAGGAATGCTGTTCCACAGGCAAGCTTAACGCTTTCCCCTGGACTTTTGAAAAGCTGATCTCTAAAATGTTTTAAAGTCAAATTTTGCAGTAACTTCCTAAATCATATGGACCAGGTATATTTTATGTTATTGAGTATTTTAGAGCCAGAAATAGGCTACTCCTTTGAAGGAGTGGGAGGAGGTGACTGTCATAGCAGTGACTTCCTTCAGTAGTGAATTCATTGTGTATTCACTGCATACCCGCAGTGTCAGTGATATCTCTAGTAGTTATCAGGTGACTTTCAAGTGTCAGTCCCCTTTCTGGAGAGCTCTTGACAGACACCACCCTGTTTTGTGCTCACAGTAACCACTGGGGAAGCTGAGGCACAGAAAGTAAAGTTAGCTGCCCAAAGTCACCAGAACTGAGATTTGGGCTTTAGGTAGACTGACTTTAAAGGCTGTGTTCTCAGTCCTTACCTATCTGAGCTGCCTCCTGTGAAGGAATCATGTGAATGAATGAATGAATGAATGAATCATACCTTTGAAGGCAAACAGGCTCTGAGAGATACAGCAAGACAACTCCTGCCCAAAACGTATGCCCAGGTTGGGGAGATGAGGCTTGATACAAGACACACCCCATAGATGCAGCAGTGTGGATAAATGGGTAGCACTCAATAGGAGATAGGTCGGATTACTGCCGAATTCCTTCTGTCCCCCACCTATGCTTTCCCAGTGGGGCCCTTCTTCGAAGAGAACCTGCTTCTTCAACAGACCTAGTAGGAAAAGTACCCACCACTGCATTTGTATGCCATACAGGTAAAACAGAGTGATCTGTCAATGACCCATCATGCTCAACCTGTTACATACGTCACATTACCTTAGCCAGTCCTTACACCAGTGCCACTAGGTAGGGATTATAATTCCTCTTTTATAAAAGAGAAAACTGGGGCTCAGGGTGGTGAAGCCCCTTGCCAGATCTCATGGCTAAGAAGTGGTGGAGTTAGGATTCGTGCAATGGCGTGGCAGTCCTGAAAAGCCTGTGAGAGTCCCATGGCATCTTGTGTCTCCCATGGATATACATTCATCCGTACCATGGTAGGTTTTCTTGTTTCCTGTCTGGAAAGGGCAGCTGGGAGCTAGAAGGCTCTGGAGGGCAGCAGAACAAAGCCATGGCCATGAAGGTATTTTGACCATCAGGACAGCTCCTCGCAGACTCCCTGGGACTCTGCAGTGGGTGGTGACAAGTTACTCAATCCCTGCTTGTCCCAATACCTGTGAGTTCAGCATGTTTTCCTCTGCTCTGTGATACGGCTATTGTTCACCATCTCTTGCCTATCTGAATTGTGATTTAAGGTGTTGGAGGAAATGGAAACAGGACTGACTTGTGGTCTATGTGAGTTTAGTTTAACTCAATTACAGAAAACTAGAGGTGGGTGAACGTAGGATTTCATTGTGTATAAACATTTCAGAGACAAACCCATTTTACCTGCTTTCTACTTGGGAACATTTGTCATGAGATTTGTTGTCAAGGGCTTCCCCATAATGATTCCTTTTCATAATTCATTCCTCAATTAGCGATATTTTACTGCTGCTTTGCCACAGAACTTTCAAAACCATTACCGCGTCCTCCTCTGGAAAAACGTGCACAGACTTTGCCCACATTTAATCCTCCTATCCCCTCAAATCCTGCTAGTCATTCCTCAAACTTTTACCAGTCCCTGTATGTCTAAGATGAGAGAAGCCCAAGTCAAATACTAGGAAATAAACATTAAGAGTTTTAAATGCGCATTCAAAACTTATGCTGGTCCCTGATTCTAAGATCAAGAGCCGTCAAAGACTCTCCTGCTCTGGATTGTTTTAATGGCAGTGGAGAGTCAGTTGATGTCTTAAGAGATGATTGGCCAACACAATAAAAATGTTCAGTCCCTCGACCCAGTAAGCGTGTGTGTGTGTGTGTGTCCAGCACAGGGCGTTTCTTACTGGACTAAGGTTGTGGTGCCAGTGTCCAGAAGACACACTTGAAGTTGTGTCCTGGAGAGGACACCAAGATCAAATCCAGGTCACAGATGGAGAGGGAGCCAGTAAGCAGAGGACAGAGCAAAAGGACAGGGATTGAGCTGGCAGCAGCCATCCACACACTGCTGCGGGCTTCCCCGGGCACCAGGGCGACAGACGACCTGCCTCATTTCCTCCTCCAGCACCGGGTGAGGTGGAGACTGTTCCTGCAGTTTCCCAGGTGAGACTGTTGGTGAGCAGCTGTTACCCCATAGTCTGAGCTCATGACCAGCTGAGGGGAAAGGCAGTATCAATACACAGGTGGGAGCCCCCACACCTCATGCTTGGGGTTCAATTAAAGACCAGGGGTTGGAAAGATTCTATCCACCAAAGGGTGGGAGGGAGCCCCTTTGGGTTTTCTGCCAAGTTACCTTGAGACTTACTTTCTAGTTTTCTCTATATTCAGTTTCCTTCCAATGTATGTAGGTTCCTTTACCTGCAAATATTCATAACTCTTTAGGGTCATCAACCCCTTGAATGTCCTTGGGGTCCTGGAAAAAAGCAGGTGGCACACTCTGTGTCATGAACAGTTTTTAAAAAGGACTGTTCACAAAGCTGTAGCAGGTGCAAGGAAGCCATGAGGGATGTTCCCCAAGCCGGGACCTGCAATGCTTCTGCCACCTGAGGGCAGGCATGTGGGACAAGGAGAGGAAGCCATCACCACAACCCAGAGAGGGAGGACCCCTGACTAGAGTTGGGACTGTCAGCTGAGACGTGCAGTCAGCCTTCAGTGGCCTCATGGAACAGGAATGGGGGTGGGGGATAAATGCCCTGTTCTCCCATCTCCTTCTGAGCCCTCCAGTAGCTGAGCCTGCCCTGAAACCAGAAGGAAGTCTGTCGAAGCAGCTGGCATCCGTCTGCCTCCTGGCACAGAGCAGGGTAGAAAGAGTGAGGAATAGGCCTAGATGGACAAATGGAAGAACCCCAGCAGAAGCATCTCATGAAAACAATAGACCTGCTCATCAGGGAAGTGCCCAACTATGTAAAATGTGGTGTTATGTTTTCAGGATATTTATATATCTCTTTCAGTCAGTCTCTGGTCTTCAGGGTAAGAGTCCCTGATGTAGATTGATGGGAATGTTTTTTTTTCCTAGATAAGAATCTTGGGGTTTGTGCTCTCCTTTAAGTCTGTAACAGCTGAGTGAACAAATGGTCTGCACACTGGTACCCAGGTCAGATGTACCGGGAGCAGACGTTCTTTTCTTGTTTCTGCTTCACAAAGAAATAAATAAGCCAAGAAGAAAGGATGGAGTGAAATAGAATACAACCCTAAGTTATTTTAAGAGAGTGTTTAAACTGATGCCTATTTAAGGGAAAATTTGTGACTGGAATTTACAAGGTAAACAAAATTAACCATACGAAAGAAAGGAAAGATTTTCAATTAAAAAAAAATGTTTTCGTCTATTTGGTTTTCTGAATGAAAGGAGAATGTATGGGCAGGCAACTCTGAGGATCTTGACTTAAATACTTGATTGTCTTTTCTCATATATGTTTTAAAAACTCCCTAGCTCCTTAAATGATTGGCAGTCACTTCTAGAAGTGAAGTAAGTTCAATCCTCAGTTTTAGTTTTGTATTTACCCAGAAAATAAAATTACTCAGGGTCATGGGCCCAACTGGGTGTCATTCAGCTTCGGATGGCAAAAATGGCTGTTTTGGCTCAAAAGATGTAAGACTGGAAGGACCTTGGACAGTTGGAGCTATCTGCGAATTCACCTAGAACATTTTTTAGCATTCCATAATAAAAACCTGTTAAATATTAGACATGTATACCCCCTATTGCTGGTATGAAAAAAGAATGAAGGAAAAGTGGGGTTCATGATGATGTGAGCTACATATTCTGTGTTTCAATTTCATCATTAGGATGGTGCTTCATGAATAATTTTAGGCAGTGATGCCTGGTATACTTCATACTTCATTTCTTAAAAAATCCGCTTGTTTGTCCTGAGACTTTGAGGTGAAAATCTGGTTCCTTGAGAAAAGGGTTTTCTTCTATTGATGAAGCCCATTAGTGTTTGGTTCTTGAGAGATTACAAACAAAAAGAGCCATCTAATTCCCAGTTCTTTGTCCCTCTGCTGGCTCTAAGATGGACACCATCGTATCTGAATTCCTAAGAGTCACCACAGGCTAATATTGTACTTAGTCTGGCTTAAAATTGGTTGGCAGTGGCTCTCACTCCAGTGGTCCCTGCCTTTAATAAATGGCTTAAATTGTGTGTTAGATCCAGGCTCTCTGGTGAGAAGTAGGTTGAGCAACCCTGAAGCCTTTGCTCTTTGACCTATAGCCACCTATATCTTTGAACTTTCTTGGAAGCAGTACAGGGATGGGGGTGGGAAGCACCCACCTAGCATTTTTTAAATTCCTTTTTTAATGATTTGGAATGATCAGAAACTTTCAAGCCAACTTCATTTCTACCCTTCACCCTTCCCCATTCCGTCATGAGAGTATTTTAATCTTCTATGAGAACCCATTCTCCAGTGACTCTTAATAGAAAACAGAACACTGGGGAATTAACATAAACTGCCTTTTCTTTGGTTACTGACATTGAGTCAGAGGAGGTCATTGGTTTGATGAAGGAGAGAGAGGGTAAGTATCTCTGCCTCTTCTGTCCCCTTCCCGGATATCTCATCACCTCATTGCCTCTGAAGATGCACTTCCCTTCATTCTCACTACAAAAGAAGTAGCCACCTTATTTCAGGCATCCTTTTCATAGAATAAGTGGCAGCCCATCGGGGTAGTAGTATTTCACTCTTCCTAGAACGGAACCACTGCAAAATGTCCCAGGAGCCATATGCTGTTTTTATGAGAACCTGCAGAGGTTGGAGAAAAGAATGGAAAAATAAGACAGCCTCTGCTGAGAAGAAGGAAGCTGTTGGTCAAAAGAGGGAATTTGAAGCCAGGCTCGGTGGCTCAGCCTGTAATCCCGCGCTTTGGGAGGCTGAGGTGAGTGGATTGCCTGAGCCCATGGGTTCGAGACCCGCCCGGGCAACTTGGCCAGACCTCATCTCTACAATAAATCAAAAATTAGCCGGGCATGGTAGCACGTGCCTGTAGTTCCAGCTACCTGGAAGGCTGAGGCGGAAGGATCGCCGGAGCCCAGCAGGTCAAGGCTGCAGTGGCCGGGAGCAGCCACTCCAGTCTGGGCAACAGAGTAAGACTCCAACTCAAAAAAAAAAAGAGGGAATTTGAGCTTAGAAAGTTACTGTCTGAAACATATCTTAAAGCAAAAGCAAGAGAGAGAGAGAGAGAGAGAGAGAGAGAGAGAGAGAAGCCTTTGTTACTGAGTTGAGTGACGTTTCTCTTTATTAAAAAGTTATAAAGTTTGGCAGTAGAACTGCCAATAAAAGCTTAGTTTAAGGTTTTTTTTTTTTTTTTCCCTAGCTATGTTCTTTTAGCAGTTGCATCTGGACTGTTAAATTAAGGGTTTTTGCACGGGAGATACTTCCAACTGCCTTAGCAAGTGAAACTACTTGCTGCAGTAATTTTAAAATAAAATATATGTGCTCATACCTTGTGTGTATGTATTTCAAAATACATCCACACTATACATATGTATGTATAGTTATGTGTGTATTTTTGTTTTGTTTTTGTCACATCAGCTGAGAGAGAAGGGAGGCTATGCTGACAGTCCTTCCTCTGTATTAAAGAAGAGACTCTGGTTACAACTTAAGTGACTTCACTTCTCTCCCACCAGCATGGCCAGAGCACTAATACCAGATTCTAACGTAGAAATGGTGCATCGGTCTTCCTGCTGCACTCCTGCGTTGTGGCATACAGAGAAACAGGGTCACTCAAGGGAGTATGTCACGCGGGGATGATATGTCTTGACTTGAAACTGTCTTGCCTCTCAATTAAAATCAAGCCATCAGCTGGGTTTAATGTGGAGATTTTGTGGTTCAATTTTCTTTGGTGATATCCATTTCAAAAAGGTGGGGGTAGGGATTAGCAGCAGAATTAATTGACCTTGTTTTCAGGCATTTAGTATGCCTAATAATACTATATAGTATGCGTAATTAATATTCACTACCTGTTGTGAGAACTATCATGGTTTAATCAGTGCTATTCTTTATTCCAGAATGAAACCATTCTTTTTGTGGTTACCTAGATTCCAGGTGGAACTAAGCACAGCTAAGAGTATCTGGTACTCCAAGTGACTTTCATATTACCCAATCCTTTGTAAAAACCTCCACACAGGCTTATAAAAACGTATACTTCTGTCTATCCTTGAATGAATGGAATTGTCACCATGCATGTTTATTTTAATGAAATGGACAACTTAGAGTCCTACCACAACATATCCCAATCCCAGTTTTCTTGAATAATCTAAATTTTTTTTTAGCGGTTACCTATACTCTGTGAGGGAAATATAATCTAATCCTTGCTTTTTAGGAATTCAAGATAACATTGGACAAAATAAAATGTGCACAATTAAACAGGTGCAAAAAGTAGTCGATGGATTCATGCAACTGAGTAGTACTGGAAGGGATTTCTTAGTTCATAGGAACTGGAGGTCATAGTAGATTAAAGTTGGGGAGAGTCTTCGGGGAAGAAATGGGGGTTGACTTTGGCCTTGAAGGAACCGGGATTCAGATGAGCTCAAGGAATGAGAGAGTGTTCCAGGCCACATACTATGGTTATTCAGAGTTTGGGTTGTTCAACCTAGGGGTCTGTGTTGGGAAGATGGGTCTGATTGAAGATGACATTGACACCCAGACTTAGGTCTTACGGAGGGCTAGTGTGCAGTGGTTTGATGTTGTTTTTTATTTTTTATTTTTATTTTTGAGTTGGAGTCTCACTCCGTAGCCGAGACTGGAGTGCAGTGGCCGCTCCCGGCCACCGCAGCCTCGACCTGCTGGGCTCCGGCGATCCTTCTGCCTCAGCCTTCCAAGTAGCTGGAACTACAGGCCCACGCTACCACGCCCGGCTAATTTTTTGATTTATTGTAGAGATGAGGTCTCACCGAGTTGCCCAGGCGGGTCTCGAACCCTCGGGCTCAGGCAATTCACTCACCTCAGCCTCCCAAGGCGCGGGATTACAGGCTGAGCCACTGAGCCCGGCTGATGTTGTTTTTTATATGATCTCACAGACTTAGCTCTTACGGACAGGAGAAGTACCCTGAAGGATTTTAAGTCCTGAGGGCCTGGTAGTGCTAATGAGTTAGGCAGAAGGGCGATGACTAGGCTATTGCAATGACCCAGATTGGGGTTACTGAGTATCTGGATCAGGTGGCCATGAAAAGAAGGTAATATTCAAGTTACAGAGGAAGATTTGGCAAGGGGTGACCAAAGAGTTACTGCTTGGAAAAACCAGTTATTCCGAAGTATTATGCCACTTTGACCCTAGTCTTCTCTCTTTATCTCCTGAAGAACAAGGTGGCCATCCTGCTATGTTTTATAATTTCCTGCTCATTGATGCATAATTTGTCATCATCTCTATGTAACTTTTAGATGCTCATTTCCTTCTGAATTCTCCAGGTCAATTTATATGGTCTCTCTCTCTCTTTTGCTCTCTCTCTCTTTCATAGATATATATGTTTGATTTGCTATCTGGCTCAATAATTTTAAGATAGATTCTGTTCCCATTTAGCTGGAAGCATTTTCAAGAGAGCTGATGTCATTCTTGTATTGACTTCTAAACGTATCATCACATATTCAAGCAGGAGAGTGTAAAAATGATTGAACTTATTCAGCTTTTGAAATAATTTTTTAACTCTCAATGACCAAAAGGCATCTATAAATATATAGAAGTTGAGACAAAAGTCACAAGTATGTTGACAAACACTGTTAAATGGTGATTTTCAATATCTATTTAACGGAAAATTTTTATTTTAACTGCATTAAAGTATGTTCTATTAATAAAAGCATATACTCACTAGTAACTTCTTATCATACAAACCTCTAATTCTTAGGGCTGTGTGTAGGCGTTTTGTATCTGGATATATAATATTCACGTTAATTAATTCAACACAGAACCTGTGCCTCTGTGTTGGCATGGTTCCAGTTGCTTATGTAAAGTAAAGACAAGCCCCCTGCTCTCATAGACCTTACATTCTGATAGGAAGAGACAGACAGTAAATAAACCAGAAAATACCTGACAGTCAAAAAGCTATGATAGAACCAGCCAGGCAGAGATCTAGAGGAAGAGCATCCCAGGCACGTCTCCACTCCTGCGAAATGTCCATAAATGTACAGTGCCTCGCCCATGGGAAGGTCTCGCGACTCATTGATTGAGTGAAAACATGGACAAATAGATGTATTCATTGGCTTGCCTGTGAAACCTTTGCCGATATAGACTGCCAGCTCTTAGAACTTTATCACAGGTTGAGTAATATCTGAAACATCCCTTATCCGAAATGCTTGGGACCAGAAGTGTTTTGGGTTCTGAATTTTTGGTGGGGGGATTTTGAAATAATTGTACTGTACTTACTGGCGAGTGTCCATCCTAAATGGAAAATCTGAAGTCCAAAATGCTCCAGTGAGCATTTTCTTTGAGCATCATGTTGGTGTTCAAAAAGGTTCGGAATTTCAGATTTCGGATTTTCAGATTAGGGATACTCAACATGTATGCTAATAATAGTGATCGTATGCAGTATTTCCCACCTTCCCTCCGCCCCCCCCAAAGAGATTTGATAGAGAAGCAAGTGGCTGCCTCAGCTGGCTCTCTTCCTTTGGGCTTACTTCGCCCTCTTGCCCTCAGATAACTCAAGTCATCTCCTCCTTACATTTCAAGCCCATGGCTCCTCCAGAGAACCTCCCTGAACCCCTTGGACTGGGTCAGGAGGGTTCCCATGGCCTTGTGTGGACCTAAAATGTACTACTGAAATGATCATTTCTGTGTCTCTCTCTTTCTATAAACAGTAGGCTCCTCCAGCATGGGCACAATTATGTCCCCAGTGTAACCAAGAAGTTAGTTCACGAGAGCTGTTTCTTATTGAGGTGAAAGTCACTGAGTCTGGCCATTTGTGTCCTGTCCTGTATATATAGCAGTGTATTGTTTTCTTAGACTTCTGCTCTCTGTTCTCATGCAACATATCCTTTATTTAGGGAAAGCAAACAAGCTGTAAACATAAGAGAACATTGACAAACCGATATGGTCACGATCCATGGAGAAATGTAGAGGAGTTGAGAGCAGGAGAATCAGCTGAGTGGGCAGGCATGGGTCACTGCAGTCACCTTTGATGTGCTCAGTAAAGACCATCTGACCATAGGGGACAAATATCTGGTCTCTCTTCTCCTCTAGTCTTTACTGTTAGAGGCAAACCCACTTGTTCTGGAGGGCTGGTGTGCAGTGGTTTGATGTTGTCTTTTATATGATCTTAATGGTTTTCAGTTTTTTAATTGATGATTTTTATTTGCCTAAAAGCTTTAAATATTTCATGATCTTGGCATAGCACACATAATAGCATTAATGTTTACAACTATGCCTGTCATTGCCATTTGATTGAGTTGGTGACATCCCTGGTGTGGTGGCGATCCAAGTGAGTGTGACCTGTCAAGGGAGGAGACTGAAAAGCTTTTCTAATGCTGTATTATGTGAACTGTCTTCCTCTCTCACTTACTTGCTTTTTTTTTTAAATGACACAATTAATCCTTTCTTAATGGGGGGGAGAAAGGAGGAAGGAAACTAAAGCAAAAAGCAAAAAAAAAAGTTAAACACTCATCTCAGCAGCTGCCTTTAATAACTTGGTATGTAGCTCTAAATACTTTTAAAAGTGCTTTCTTTCCTAAATGTTACAACAAGTAGGATTACATTACGAATTTTCTCACTAACAGCGAATTTCTAGCTCAATAAGTGGTTTTCACACTCTGTTCCAAGGAGTGGCAAGCGCCAGTGGCCACTTTCCTCAGGGCAGTGCCACTCTTTTGTATTATGGATACATAATAGATGTACATATTTTCCAGGGACATGTAATAGTTATATACATTCATATAATTTGTGAAGATCCAGTCAGTGGGATATCCATCGCCTCAAGTATTTGCCTTTTCTTTATGCTAGAAACATTTCTTTATTCTCTTCTAGCTATTTAAAAATATACAATAGATTGTTGTAAACTATAGTCACCCTACTGATCTGTCAAACACTAGGCCTTATTTCTTCTATCAAACTGCCTGTTTGTACCCATTAATCAACCTCTCCTCATCCCCTCTCCCTCCTACCATCCCCAGCCTCTGGTAATTGCCAATCTACGCTCTATCTTCATGAGATCAATTTTTTAGCTCCCACATATAAGAAAGAACGTGCAACACTTGTCTTTCTGTGCCTGGCTTATTTAACTTCACATAATACCCTCCAGTTCTGTTCACATTGTGCAGCACCACTCTTGTTGGAATGAATTTTGTAAAACAAACAAACAAAATAGTTGGTGGAAGGGCCTCACTGTTCATATAAATAGCAACT
Organism: Tarsius wallacei; assembly: GCA_963574415.1. Lineage (NCBI taxonomy): Eukaryota > Metazoa > Chordata > Mammalia > Primates > Tarsiidae > Tarsius > Tarsius wallacei. The sequence goes on from CAUYQG010053394.1 coordinate 11,228, forward strand.
TATAAGTGAATGTTCAAAGTCACATTTTCATTGAATAGAGTACTCCATATATGCCCATTCAGAACTTAAAACCTGACAAATACTCCAGTCCTTGAAACCTGGCTCACTTACTAGTGGTCTTTTGATTGGCACTCCAGTAGCCATCTGCTGTGCTCGGCTGAGACTGTGGCCTTCTCTGCCTCTCAGACTGAGCTGTTCAGCAAGTTGACCCAATGCTGGCTGCCTCATTCCAACTGAATGGGAACAAGATCATACTTGTGCATGCTTATAGGAAGGTTTTCTGGCCCCAGATGTGTTGAGTGAAGCCTTGGTTGACTAACAAGTGAGAAGGAAACTACAAGGTACTCTTGTTTACAATGAGGGCAGTCAGAGCACCACTAGACATCCTGAGATGGGCCCTGGTTGGGGTCAGAAGGCTGGGTAGATGGGAACAAAAATCAATGAGAAGTTATGATCACACTACTGCATTCCAGCCTGGACAACAGAGTGGGACCCCATCTTAAAAAATAAAAAAAAAAAAAAAGATCAGTGAGAAGAATTGCAGAAAATATTTACAAATCATGTATCTGATATGGGTTTAGAATCTTGAATATAAAAAGTGCTCTTACAGTTTCACTTGTAAAAGCACAAACAGCTCAATTTAAAAAATGGACAGAGGATTTTAATAGTCATTTCTCCAACAATATATAAATGGCCAATAAGATCATGAAAAGATGCTTAACACCGTTAGTCATTAGGAAAATGAAAACCAAACCACAATGAGATGTCACTTCTACCCCCCAGGCTGGCTATAATTTAAAAAGACAGACAGTGTTTTGAGGGCATTCTGGGTGTTGGTGAGAATCTGGAGAAATTGGAACCCTTATACACGGCTGGTGGGAATGTGAAATGGTACAGCCGCTGTGGAAAACAGTCTGGCAGTTCCTCAAAAGGTTAAACACAGAATTACCAAATGACCTAGCAATTCTACTCTCATATACCCAAGAGAAGTAAAAACATATGTCCACATAAATGCTGTACACAAATGCTCTTAGCATCATTATTTATAATAGCAAATAAGTGGAACCAACCCAAGTATCTATCAACTAATACATGAATAAAAAAGTATGGTATTTTCATACAATGGAATGTTATCTACCATAAAAAGGAATACATTTCTGATACATACTACAACATGGATGAACCTTGGAAACCTTATGGTAGGTGAAAACCAAACACAAAAGGCCACATATTGTATGATTCCATTTATATGAAGTGTCCAGAATAGGCACATCTATAGAGACAGAAAGTCTACTGGTGGTTGTCTAGAACTGGGGGTGATGGATGAGATGGGGAGTGACTGTTCAAAGCTGTGGGTGATGAAAGTGTCCTGTGGTCTATGCATGGTGGTTGTGCAACTCTGTGAATATATTAGAAACCACTTGGGGCCTTGAGCAGTGGCTCAAGTCTGTAATCCCAGCACTTTGGGAGGCAGGAACAAGGGGATTGCCTGAGCCCACAGGTTCGAGGACAGCCTGGGCAACTTGGCGAGATCTCATCTCTACAATAAATCAAAAAATTAGCTGGGCATGGTAGCACGTGTCTGTAGTTTCGGCTACTTGGAAGGCTGAGGTGGAAGAATCGCCTGAGCCCAGCAGTTCGATGCTGGGGTGGCAATGAACGTGCCATTGCATCCCACTCTTGGCGATGGAGTGAGACTCTAACTCAAAAAAACCCAAAAAACCCACATGGTATATACTATAAAATGGTGAACTTTATATGTGAGTTCTATCTCAATATTAATTAAAAGCATCAGTGAAGCCGGGCTCGGTGGCTCAGCCTGTAATCCCGTGCCTTGGGAGGCTGAGGTGAATGGATTGCCTGAGCCCGCGGGTTCGAGACCCGCCTGGGCAACTTGGTGAGACCTCATCTCTACAATAAATCAAAAAATTAGCCGGGTGTGGTAGCGCACGCCTGTAGTTCCAGCTACTCGGAAGGCTGAGGCGGAAGGATCCCCGGAGCCCAGCAGGTCGAGGCTGCGGTGGCCGGGAGCGGCCACTGCACTCCAGTCTGGGTGACAGAGTGAGACTCAAACTCAAAAAAAAAAAAAAAAAAGCATCAATGAAGGGCAAACTTACATTATTTCAGCTCTTAAG
>CAUYQG010053395.1:0-17483 GCA_963574415.1 Tarsius wallacei
TTTTACAACCTATGCTGCCCAGAATGCCTTTTTCCTGCTCCTTGTGTTAGAAGTCTTACTCTTCCTCAGTTTAAATCCTTACCTTGATGTTGTTACCTCCTGGGCCTTGTAGATAATTCTGCTGTTACAATTATCCCACAGTTAAAATGTATTTGTCAAGCTGCCATCATTCCTACCTAGACCATGACAAGAGCCTTATAACTGGCCTCTTTGCTTTCACTCTCGCCTCTATGCTCTGCTCATTCTACAGCAGCTAGAGTTATATCTTAAGTGGGTAAATCAGATCACCAATACACTCATTCTAAATAAGGCTGGGAAAATATGGGAGGGTTTTAAGGGTTGTGTGTGTGTGTGAGACAATTATATTTCTATTTAAGTTGACTGCCCTGGTTGCTGGGGAGAGAATATACCATAGGTGGAAGGGGCAAGAGAGAAGACAGAGAGATCAGAGAAGAGATGGTCTCAGGGGTGCAAGCAACAGAGGTAGTGGCTTGACTAAAGCTGAGGCAGTGAGCCTGGGTGGTGGCTGGTAATATCAGCCCTGTGCTGCTGCAGAGGCTGGCATGGTCTGCTGTGTTGTTACATATGTCACCTAGCTGTCCAGGTCAGTGCCTGAAATAATGTGTTAATGTAATCATGGCAGAAATGAACATCAAAGGAAGGTTTGCCCAGGGCTAAGGAGAGAGAGGGTTACTGGCTGTAATACTTAAGAGCATCATCTTCTAGTTCTAGTTCTGTGAGTTAACTCTGAGATGTTGGGTAAGCTGTTTAACCTCTTGGTGTTCTGTAAGATAGGGCAGTAATAGTTCCTTGTTCACAGGGTTGTTGTGAGAATTTAATGAGACAGTGCTTGGGACATATAAGCATGAGGTATGGCAGGAAGCAAATGCCTAATACATGTCAGCCTTATTATAAAATCTCTCTGAGGACAGAGGGTAATGTATCATTATTAGCAGTAAACAATAACTAAATATGTGAAAGGAAATCTTGGGCTTACGTACATAGGGAGACAGATGACATAAAAGATCAAATTAAGGAAGTGGGCAAAAAATTTGTATACTCTATGAGTTCTACTTCCCCTGCTTCCATCCTCATCTATTAAAATTGTGTACTCGTTAGATGTTGTAGCTGTATTCATTATTTCAAATCTCTTTTTGTGGATGCAAGATAAAGGGAAGCGTGCGATAGTCTCACACTTTTCTGGAATTATATCTAGCAGGTACCACCCATTTCCCTTTACCTTGCATCCACAAAAAGAGTACACAATTTTAATAGATGAGAATGGAAGCAGGGACAATAGTTCACTAGAACTCATAGAGTATAATTTATACTGAATCATTAACTTTTTCCTTTATAATGAAAATGATAGCTTCTGCTTAGTGAAGTTTTGCCAGTTCTCTGCACTGTGCCAGGCACTTTATGTGAATTTATTATATCTACCTCAAGAGGTTAAGAGCTTGGATCTGGAGATTGAAGGGTTCATATGCCTGAGTTCACATACAACCTTGGGCAAATTACTAGACTTATTTCTACCCATACAGTGGAGATATTAATAATAGTACCTATTTCAAGGATTGTGAGGATTAAAGTAGAACTATAGGTACTTAGAACAATAGCTGGCACAAAGTAAATACTATTAGCTATGCCATGATTCCATTATTCCTATTTTACAGCCGAGGGAGGTGAGGTTGAGAAAGTTTAAGCAACCTTCCTAGATTCCACAGCTAGTGAAGGACACAGCCAGAATTTAAACTCAGAACAGTCTGATTACAAAGCACCCTCTTCTCTGTGTTCTTCCTCCTCCATTCTGGATGATAAACTTCAGTTTCTTTTTTGAAGTAAGAACATGAATTGCTATTGTAATTGAACAGGGGCGATTTCTGGTTAAAAGCTTCTGAATGGGAAAGCTGGTGGGATCAGGGGAAAATTAACAATTCTCCTTCTGAAAGTTTGTGTGAAGGAGGGGCTATCCCTCTGAGGTTTTCCTCAGAATTTACTGCTAATTTGGCACATACCAGAAGGTGTCAAAACCAAGAAAAACCGAGGGCTGCAATGTACTGTTTCTGTCTAGTCAGCTCCAGCTCTGTATTTTCTTTGGTTGAAACATGCTCATTAAGTAGGATGCACAGTACCTGGAGCAGATGGACGTTCTGTTATTGCAGACTTACAGGTGGCTTCCCTTCTAGCTCCTCACACTACTGTCAGAGCTACTTGTGTGGGCATTAGTGGCCCTCGACTCTCCTCAGGCTGTCCAGATATGTGGAAATCTGGATTTACCAACAGAAAAATCAGCATTCTAGTGTGGTGGGAGCAGTTTAGCCTAGTGGTTATATCTCAGACCAGGGGGGATATACCTAGGTGGGAATTCTGGCTGTCATTAACTCTCCTTTGGCTTAGCTACCCTGTACCTCAGTTTCCTTAGCTGTATTAAATTTCCTGTAGCCTAAATCTGCCTCTTTACATATTTTAGAGATTTCTCTGTACACAGTAAATGAATAGACTGTAACCTAATCCTGTGCTAATCATCGAGTTTCAGTCAATCAAAGGTGGCCAACGATTCAAACTAGGTTCAAGTAAGGCAAACATCTAGCAGTAACCAATCCGGCTATTTCTGTACTTCACTTATGTTCTCTGTAGGTCACTTTTCTTTCTCTGTCTACAAATCTTCTTCCACCATGCAGCTGTGTTGTCTGAACCTTTCCTGGTTCAAGGGCTGCCCAATTTGTGAATCACTCTTTGTTCCATTAAACTTTGTTCAATTTAATTTGTCTAAGATTTTTCTTTTGTCAGCTGTGAAATGGGGATAGCATAATAGCTACTTCATAAGGTTGTTGTGAAGACTCAAAGCTGATATGTGTCAAGTTAACTGGTACATGATAAGGGCTGGGTAAATGTTAGGCATTGCTGTTGTTGTTGTGCTTGTTACTAGTAGTACTACTAGTGGGGGTAGAAATAGTAGTCCTAGTAGAAAGAGTATATAATTAACAACTTTGCAAAGGGCTTCTCTTTGGTCAATAAGGGAGATAAAATGGAATCCTAAAAATATTCAGTTAATCCAGTTCAGTAGTTTGGTTTCAGAGTCTGAGCCAATAAGAGTGGTGTCATGGAAACCTGTGGGGAGAAGAGAGGACTGTGGTGATTTTGAAGAACAAGAGATCTAGAGCAGCGGCACAGCTAAGAAAATGGAAGAGGAAAAGTAATTTTAAGAAGATGGCAGAGGTTTAAAAACTGTATCCCCTTTGAGGTTTGTTAAAATATAAAAGGAAAATTGGAATTGCCATGAGTTACTCTTGGTTGGTGGATTGTGGCTCATTGAATGAATTCAAAGTGGAGCTGTGCAGACCTCTATAGTTGAGTAAAGCTTCATGTCCTCAGTTAAGGGTGAACTGAAAAGAATAATTCTAGTCCCAGTTCTGATGCTTACTTTGACTTAAGTAGGTCTGTTCACCATTTTAAGCCTCAGTTTCTCCATCTGTGAAGTGGGAATTCATTCATTCCCCTATTCATCCATGCAATAAATAATTTATTGGATTTTTGCTACATACCAGGCCCTGTACAAAGGCACTATGAATGAACAAAGGGGAAAAAGTCCTTCTGACAAGGAACTTACAGTATAGTGTAGAAAACAGACAGAGAAGTTTATGATATATGTGGTAACAATAAGTGGTCTGGTGAAAATAAAGCAGAGTAAGAGAGAGAGGGAGGACACAATTGGGTCAGGTAAGGTTTTCTGACAAGGGATAGAGATGTGCAGAGATCAAGGTGAGCCATGTGGACATCTGGGTGAAAGGAAGGGGACATCCAAGGCAGAGGAAGCATCAGGGGCAAGGACCCTGAGGTAGAGGTATACTTGGTGTCTTTGAGGAAGAGCAAGGAGGCCAGTGAGGCTGCAGCAGTGATCAAAGTCAGATAGGTAGGGCCTCAAAGTCATGGTGACAAAAATTGGAGTTTACTCTGAATGAGATGGGGAATCATTGAAGATTTTCTAGCATTTGAGTGGCAGGATCTGACCCATGTTAAAAAAAAATTGCTCTTGATTCAGGGTAGGAAATAGATGACAGGGAGGCCAGGGTGGAAGTAGGGAGACTGCTTACGAGGCAGGAGCAAGTGAAGGGGAGTAGTGACCAAGGCCTGGAGGCCAATGGTGAAATGGAGATGGAGGTGGGGGCGAGGGGTTGATTTCCAGATTTAGCTTAAAGGCGGAGTGAAAATAATTTGTTGGTGGATGAGAGAAGGGGTGAGAAAGAAGGAGAAATGTCAAAGATGATTCCAAGGTTCTTGGTCTGGGCATCTGGGTAAAGGGAGAGTATTAAGATGGGAGAATGACAATATCTAATCCTTGTGAGACAGTGTCAGTGATCAAATGAGACAATGGATGTGAATGTACTTCCTGAATTTGAAAACACCATATGGATATAAAAGATGAAAAGTTAGAAAGCCACCCAGGAATTGTAAATTCTCAAATATGACCAGATACTATCGTTTTAAGGCGCCACACAATGGGGCTCAAGAAGCAATGTTGATTTTTCTCATTGACATTTTTCTATTCAGTAAAGAATGTTATTCTAAATGACCCAGTGGCTCATTCAAGGAACCATAGTACATACCAACAGGCATAATTCCCTGTGATTCTGGTGTTCCTTTTATGCTTGAAAAACATTAAAATGAAAGCATGCAACCACAGCCATGATTCTTAAAAATCCCTTTATTTCTCTCAGCCTTTAAGTTATGACATTGCTTTCATATTTCCATCCTTCTCCACACAATGGGGCTCAATAAGACTATTTTAAGTTTAAATGAAAAAAACTGTAGTCTATATTATTTTCATTTTCCCTGAATAATTCCTTATGCAACTAAAGTTGCTCATCCCCGATTTAGGTCACAGTTGGTCTGATGGTGTTATTAAGGCATCCATTGTTCACTTTTCAGAGCTATTTTAAGCTTTCTTGGTATATTTCCTGACAGGGGTAATTTTTAAATGGCAGTCTAGTGACATAAAATAGCTATGAAACCTGTCAGAAGTGAGTTACATATTTCCTCTGTCATCTGCAAGGTCAAAGTAGCCTGAAATATGTTAATAATTTTACAAATGAATCCACAGAAAAATTCTTCAATCCAAATCAGTTAGTTCGGTTTCCATTTGAGTGAATAAAGAAAATGTGGGAAATGGGCATTTGCCCAATGGGAAAAATAATAACTATGTCAAGTGTTTGCTGTGGGGAATAAATGAGCGCAATGCTTCTAGTGTAGTGTTTCAAAGAGGTCTTCTTGATTGTGGGTTGAGGTCCTTTTAAGGAAGTTTTTATAAAAAAACACTTTAGAGGACAGATACATTCATTCAGATTATTGTCCCTTTCATATTTTCTCTCTTTGATCTGACCTCTCCTTCTGGTTTCTCTCTTTCCTCCTGCCTCCATCCTGCTCACTCACGTACTTGTTCTTTTAGCCAATATTTACTGAATATTTATGAGGCAGTATTTTGCTAAAGATGCAAATCTTTTATTGTGTACTGTAGGAACTTAATAGAATTCTCAGCCCTTTTGTCTTGAAACTAGGATTTTTACCATTGGGGGAAGAGATATTAGGGAGAAATTCCATTAACATTTTTGGAACATATGCCAGGAGTATGATGAGAAGGAAGAAAGGTTGACCTTAGAAACATGTCATAAGATGCTGATTTATGAGGAAAGCTGATTGTCCATCATGGATGGATGACAAAGGACTGAGTGTGTACTTAGGGTCCAGTTTAGTCCCCCATGGTCTTTTCATGTCCCCAGGCAGAAGAACTTTGTCAATCCCATCTCGGACTACAAATAATTTTGCTTTGGGGCAATGCAATGCAAATTCTCCAAAACCAGGTCAGCTCATAAGTGGCCTTTGCTGTCTCTGGAGCCCTCCATACTTGAAGTCTCTGGTGCCCTGACTGGTAAGTATTTATCCCTGGAACCTTGGGTTTTCTTTGCTTCCTAGAACTCTGAGGTACCAAAACTCTGTTCTTTATTCTGACTGCATGCTGTTGTAGTGTGCTCATTCACTGGGATGTCCATTTCCTGTCCTGGTCACATCCTCCTGGTCTTCTCATGGGTTTCTGTTTAAACCTGTCATAGGCTCTGATGCTGGGTTTCTGAATTCCCCAAACCTGTAGCACATATAGCTAATCCTCACATTTAATGACAGTTTTAGCACTTTAAGCCCTATCATAAGCACACATATACCCTAAAGAAAATTCATGAGACCTTTCTAGTGATCAGAAGGGCTAGGCAGAATGATGGTTGGCAAGGGAACTGCAGAATACTTGAAAAACACTCCATTCCCTTCAGCTAGTTGACGTTCCCCTTTTCAGAGTTAAATGATGATCACATTTTCTGAGGTAACAGGGTCCATGTGATTTAGTTTAATAGGCTATGGCTCAGCATATATTCACTTATCAATAAACATTCTATATACAAATCACTGGTTTGATCTGTAAAATAAGACTATATTTTACCTATTCTTTTTGCTGTACTTGAAATTACTTGCTTGATCATTTTTCCCAAACCTTATAAAAAGGAGTATAATATTTCCTATTTTTTGCTCACTTAAATGCTACACTAAACACTAAAATATATTCAATGTGAATTGATTATTTGAAGGTGGCCTGTGCCCACTGCTCACACCTCACAGATATGGTTGTTGATTAAGGTACAAGTGAATGATTTGTGGAGTCTGAATATTCTGAATGCTTCTGACAGACACACGGAGCCTATAGAACCTCCCCAAACCAGAATCACCTAGCGTGCTTCTAAAAAGGTTTTGAATTGTATTGGAAATCCTATTAGTATTAGAGAAACAGAAAGAAGTTGCTCTATCCTGACAGCAAAAATGCAAATTTAATAATCATAAGAATTGAGGAAGATGATAGCAAATATAAAAGTCAAATATTTTAATAACTTCTCTTTTTTATTTCCTTCCACGTAGTTCTCTGAGGATCTTGTTTTTGTTTGATTTTTGTGTTGAGAAATGAATGAATGTGTGTTCAAAACTGCCAGGGGACAAAATACTTACCCAGAATGCTTCATGTTTTGAGGCTTATCCATTCGGACAGCAAGTTTGATTTTGAGGTCTTGATCGGGGCAGTTTTTGGAGACTGTCATTTTGTGCCACTCTGACTGTTTGGGGCTGTTTGGGGTGGGATGGAGAATAACCTGTAGGGGCAAAGGACAAACATCTTAGCCAGAAAATAGAAACATCATGATGTTTTTATTATGTTTTTGTAGATTAGAAACTCTTGATGCTGCGAAGTGGAGCAGGTCCCACCGGCCAGGCTCCATCCATGCAGCGTGGCTGGCTCATGCTGAGCAGCCGTGACCAGGGGCAGAAATACATTCTTTTGTTCCTTCTCTCTCCTCCTGGTTAATTTTGTAAAAGTAAGGGTCAAAGTTTCTGTGATTTTGCTTTGACTTTTCTAAAGTTCAGAAGTACCAAGAAACTCAGAACAGAGAATGTTGTCTACACATTATTCACTTTGTCTTCAAACAAGAAGATACATGAAAGGAAGCTATATCCTTACATATTAGAGAATCTTTCTAATCCACTCTTTTTTCCCCATCCTTTAGGATTTCTTTTGCTATTTCAGGAAGAGAAATTCCTTAAAAGCCGCTGGGGAAAATGAAAGGGACTTTATTAGATGGGTGAGAAGTGTGAGACTTAGAGAAGAGAAGGTACTTTCTTAGAGTCACACATTTCAATCCGATTTCATCTAGACTAGAAGTCTCATCACACAACACCCAACTTTGTCCACTATGGAAGAATGCATGCACAGCTTGAAGAAGGAGCAGCTCTTAAAAAATGCCTTTCACCAGGGTCCTTCAGAGATGGCACTTTGATCCAAGTCTTCTGCCTCATTTCTCATTGTCTCAGATGCCGGGAGTGCCTCTAGAAGCGGGTAACTCAGTAAATCCACTTTTTCATTTTGTGATAATGGACTCTCAGGAACCACATGGGATCTGGGGAACATGTACTCAAGGAGGAATGAAATATTTGGAAAATCCCCTAAACTAAGGGAACATGAACTAAATATAGGCACAACAAAAGCTGGGCTTGCTAAGATTTGCTTCTGCGATGGCAGCATGCCCTGGTTTGTTGCACATTACATTGGCTGTTTTCAAAGCACTTATTTTCTCCAGGTGCACAGATGGCGGGTTCCTTGCCTGGGCTTTTTTCTCCTCTGGATGCGGCCAGGAGTCTCAGAAGTGGACACTCTGGCCTTCTAGATGCTGTATCAGCTTCACTAGTCATGAGAACCTGATCCATGCTTAGGGGGGGTAGACACATATGGCTTTCTTGTGTGACTAAGGACCGAGAACTCTGAGAAAAGTAGGAAGCTGTGGCAGGAAAAGGAAATCAGCCCACTTAGACGTGCCTCATTTGTGCTGACTTCTCATTCCTTTCAATTCTGAGCCTGACCCTTCTTTTTCATTCAATTTCCTCTCTCTGACGGAATGTGCATTCTTGCTAAACACCAAATTTGAGTCTTCCTGATGTCTTATGACATGATTGAAATACAGAAAGGTCTGAATTTTCAGACCAGAGGTTGACACCATTTTTTTGATCATTCCATGTCTTAGTAAAATATTTTTGAGCAATTAGCCCAATACCTGTATGCAAACATTTTACATTATGTAGCTTTACTTTGTATTACTACGTTACCTTATATGTATCACAATATGCACAAGTAAAGGACAGCTTAAAGATTAAAAAAATTATATTTTCAAACACCTTGCTTATTGTGGTGACTGTGTACTATTATTAGCTATGTTTAAGGTACCACATATATTTAGGGCAAGGTGCATTGTTTATGATACTTGCTGTAAATCTACAGTTCACGTAGTCTTCTAAATAATTCCATAATGTCTTAACTGATGCCTTGCCCTGTCTGATGACACTGGCATTATTTTCATCTCATGATATGGGTGACAGAGTGTCTGCTGGTAGATTAGGTATCAGCCCATCATTTTCTTGTTGTATTCTAGGCTTGCATTACCTTTAAATCAGAGTTCTTTGGCAGTTATTTTCTTAGGCCATTTGTTTATTTGGTGAGGTTCATTCCATTAAAACTATGGCATAAAACATATAAATTCTCTTAACTAGCACCAGTGAACCGTGACATGTCATAGACTAGATGCAGGGAGTAAAGGAGTAAGTCAGGGTGTCGCTGGGTTGTAGAGATCACCCTGTTCCCTCAAGGAACCACCTGTTCCTGTATGTCACCCTGTATCCCATGTGACATCCTGGCCCAACTCTTTGGGAGATGGAGAGGGGGGAGCTGAGGATCCCAGTGAAGCTGACCCTCTGTTCTGAGCTCGTTTGGCCTAAGAAAAGAAGGGTGTGACGTGCTGGGAGGCCAGGAAGGGAGAGACTGGCAAGAGAAACCCCAGCCAGCGACAGAACAGCAGCAGGAAAGGCCCTGGGCTTCCTTCTGCTCCTGCCTGTTTGGCAAAATCAAAGTGGGAGCAGCACTCTGGGCACCCGGAGCTCGTTAGCAGGCCTTCCACCATATGGATTCTGGGCGTGCTTCCCACTGGCAATATGGTGTCCATTCGTGAGGCAAATGGCCGCAGCTCATTACTGGCCACTGCACAAAGCCTTCTTCCCTTATGCGGTCGCTAGCTGGGGAGAACTCCTCTCCAGGGTGGATGCAGAGATGAAGTGACCTTGGTTCTATTCTGCTTCCCTCCCCACCCTGCCATGCCCCTGACAGGCCGATGACTCCTTTGTATGTGTCAGCCCTGCTGAATTATGAGGGCACTTCTGGGTGCACATGAGCCCCACGCACACCAGACGCCTCATCTGGACATTCCAGGCTGCTAATCAAGCACTTTGTCATCTCTTCCAGGCCCATGTGTGCTGTCCTTTGATGTGGGGATGCTGATGTGGCCACACGACCCACCCCCTGCAGTGGGCTGCACTCCAGTCAGCAGCTGCTTCTCCTAGTTGCCTGGGCACACAGGCGGGGCCCATTTGGAACTGCTTTACCCTGGGCCTTTACCTGCCGGGTCCCCTCCATAACTGAGCCTGTGTCTCTCTTCCTACTCTGGCATCCCCTGGGGACAGGAGAAGGCAGCCCTGCCCTTCAGATTGGGTTCTGCCCTCTGGCTTTATGCTTCCTTCCTAGGTGTCCTTTCTCTAACAGAGCAATTACCATGCTGCATTATAATTTCTAGTTTTATGTCTGTACTTCTTAAGCTTTGTGAGGTTAAAGATATTTGCCTGTCATTATTCCGTTTGCTTTTTGCCCAGCACAAATGATTAGATCCGCCATCCTATTCATTGAATAGAAGTTTGATAATATTGCAGTGTTGGCGAGGATGTGGGGAACCAGGTACTCTCTTATGTCTTTTGTGGAAGTATCAATTCGTATATGCTCTTTAGGGACACTTTGACTGAATCTGCCAAAATTCAAATTTCAGTAAGCAAAAATTTGTTTTTGAAATTCATCCTAGAGGTATACACCTTTATGCAAATAAATGAATTCCAGGCTATTTACTGAAGCACTGTTTATATAGCCAAAGATGAAGTAGTCTAAAATCTCATCAATAGAGGTCTCGTTACATAAAATATGCTATATTTACACAATGAAATACTATGCCGCTATGTAAAAAGAAAGCAGGTCAGTTTGAGCTGATATGAATTAATCTTCAAATATACTGATATTTCAAGCAATATGTAGAGCAGGATGTGCATAGTAACTCTTCTTTCTTTCTTCTTTTCTTAAAAAAAATCACACTGGAAGTTACTATATACTTAATCATATGCTTAAATATACTAAGTTTGTACATGCAAAAAATATTTTAGGAAAGATACACTATAAATCGAAAATATTTTTCTCTGGGAAGGGATACCAGTGTAAGGAGAAAGTGTTTTTTTTTTTTTTTTTTTAATATCTATCCAACTTAATTTTTTTTTTAATTTAGTTTTTCAATGCAAAAGGTTAATAAAAACAAAATATAACACAAATGAAACAAACTAAGAAATGATTGAATGAATGAATGTGACACCAGGATTTTGAATGTGGTTCTGCTAAGCTTGGGAAGAATCAGGGAATAGAAATACTCTCTTGTGGGGTCCCATTAAAGACTGTACTGTTGGGTCACCCAGCTGCTGCCCATGAAGAGCTGCCAGCAGGGCCAGGCAGGCCTGCTCCACTGCAATTGGTGGGAAATTTATTTGGCATTAAGGAGGAGTAAACTAGTATCCGGGGGAATGTACGACAGGACTGGAGGAGGGAATGAGTCATTATGAAAAGAATGGCTATGTGGGGCTTTGGCAAGTTCATGGCCTTCACCACCACAGCAGAACCCAAGGTTTTATTTTTGCACAGAGACAACATAATGGAGTGCAAATAGCCCTGGAAATGAGTTGACACCATTCCTGACAAGTGACACCTCTGGGCCTCAGCCTGCTCATCTGTACAAGAGAGGTCATGACTGTGCTTGCCTCAGTGGGTTGTTGTCAAGGAGCAGTGGGGAACTGTGCATGAAGTCCTCAGGACAGTGGCTTGGTCAGTGCATGGCCTCCTGACTGACTGGGTAGCTCTGAGGAATTCTCCTGCCTTTCATGGGAATAAGCTTTCTCATCTATAAAACAAAGGATTTGAATAGCCCAGTGGTTTTAACTTTCTGAGTGGAAACAGCTTTGAGAAGCTGGTGAATGCTTTGGCCTAGCCAGTCCAGAAAAATGCATAAAGGCCACCTCACTCCTCTCCACATTTGCAAATGATTTCCAAGGGATCTTGGGTCCTGGAAAGACCATGCATGAACCAAGATTGAGCATTCCTAGTTTGGTTAGTTAATACTTGTCTCTTCTTTCAACATGTTGGTTCTCTGAGACTTTTGTGATTCTTGATGTCTGCCCTCTTGGAAAAAGAAAAGTGTGAAGAAAAATGAAAGGCAGGCTACTTTCCCCACTCTGTGTGTGGGCTTATTTCTCTAGGGACAGAAATGCATAGCTGTCATTTCTTAAAGAAAACGGTTAAACCTTTTGTTTTCTTTCATTGCCCCTGCCCCCCCACCCCAGTCTTTCTGTTTTGTTTTTGTTATTTGCCTTATTTACTTCTGGCTTTACCTTTATCTGTGGTCTATGTCCTAGTAATAAGATTCTGAATCAATTCTATAGAAGAAAACCAGACTGGGAAAAAAGGGGTGGGGGAAGGGAGGAGAAGAAAAAAGAAAGCATAGGAAGTGAGTGAGTGCTTGCTGGCATTGTTAGATGTGTGTGCTTGTGTGCTTGTCTGGGGAGTGGTCTCTTGTTATATTTTATGTGATACAGCCAAGGCTCAGAGAGGTAAAATGTCTTGGCTAAGATCACATAGCTTTCAGGATGGACTATGCATTCAGCTAGCATGAAATAAAATTTATTGATAAAAAAGTGGTACATGTACACAATGGAATATTATGCAGCCTTAAAGAAGGACAAACATATGGACTTCACAGCAACTTGGATGGATTTAGAGTCGATCATACTCCGTGACCTACCATAGAAACAAAGAGCAGAGTACCATATGTTCTCACTCAAAAGTAGACCTTGAACAATTATCATAATACTATAAGAAGAGGATCAGCAGTAGTGAGAAACTGCCGGGGGGGTGGCAGGGGGTGGGTGGAGTGGGATCGGCAGTTGAGGGAAACTGCCAGGGGAGGGAGGGGCACACCTCATCAACAAGGGTACCTGCAAAATGAACATTTGTATACCTAACCCTGAATTGTACCCTACATCTTTAAAATAAAAAAATAAAAATAAAAAAGAAAGGAAGTCTATGTGCTGGGCTCTCGGAATAAGGTAATGAATAAAATAGTTTAGCTTCTATCCCCATGAAGTTTTTGCAGTCTAATGGGGGAAAAAGAAACCAAAATTTTCATCAGTTCTCTTTCTCTTTATCTCCTTGGCGATAAGTTCAGAGGAGGATGTAAACAGGGGGCTGAGACAGTGAATGAATGAGGGTTAGTAGTCAGAGAAGGGTTCTCCAAGGAGGTGGCATTTCCACAGAGAAGGCATTTATGCTTTCTGAAGGGTTGGAAAGTAGGGAGAGGGTTCCAGGCAGACAGAAAGCCCCCTGAGGAGGGAAAGAATTTGGTTTATCTGATGGACTGAAATTTGGCCAACAATGGACAAGGAGAAATGTGGCAGGAAGAGAAGGTGATGAGGTGAGCAGAAGATGAATATACAAGCATTTGGAGGCCCTGCTAAAAAGTTCAGATTGTATCATGTGGGATCCCAGAAGCAAGGTGAGAAATTGACAAAAACTCAACTTCTGATAGTACTACTTGCTGCTTGGTGCAAAGTCAATGACTGAAATGCAAGGAGATATTTATTATCTCAGTGATTCTCACAGGGGTTGGTACCAACCCTCGGGTGTTTCAGAAATTTTGATTGATGTGTGTGATTTATGTGATATAGCCAAGACTCAGAGAGGTTAAATGCTTGGCTAAAGTCACATAGCTTTCAGGATGGATTATGCATTCAATCAACATGAAATAAAATTTATTGATAAAAAAGTGGTACATGTACACTGCAGACAGAATCAGGGAGGTCAGTATGGACATGTCCTGTCCGCCTTCTTCTTCTTGCTGGCATTGAGTGAGTGGGGGTCAGGGATGCTAAATATCCCACCAGGAGTGAGATGCTGCTCCCCAGTGAGGCATGGTCCTGTATTCCACCTGACTTTTGAATATTCCCACAGGATATTAGTAGAGGCGGGAAAAACTGTTTAAATGAACTGAGTGCAAACCCTAACTGTCTTACATTTAAAATCAAAGTCTTTTTGGCATGTTTCCAGGGAAATCAAGGCAACTTTCCCAAGAGTTGCTTACCATTTCAGTAAATCGGCTTAATAAAGCTTGGGCCTTGGCATCCCCAGCACAGCACTTCTCTACACCTCACCATGGATTTTGTAGCTGTCACCCTCACAGTGACTCTCCATATGGAAGCAAGCAAGACACTGCTTCTTTAGGTCTTTGAGTATTTACATTTTGAGTTTTTTTGCTATTAATTTTTTTTTTGTTTTTCTTTTGTTTACAGTGTTGACTGTAACACTGTTAGGTGGGTAGGCAGTTAATTCACCTAAGAATTTCCCTTCAAGACAGTAAAGGGATCAGGTGCGGTGGCTCACTTTAGGAGATGGGGGTGAGAGGGATGCCTAAGCCCAGGGGTTTGAGACCAGCCTGTGTAACTTGACAAGACTTTGTCTCTACAATAAATATATATATTTTAAAAATTAGCTGGGCATGATGGTGTGTGCCTGAAGTTCCAGCTACTTGGAAGGCTGAGGCAGGAGGATTGCCTAAGCCCAGTGGGTTGAGACTACGGTGGCCATGAATGTGCCACTGCACTCTAGCCTGGGCAACAGAGTGAGACTCTGACTCAAACAAACAAACAAACAAGACAGTAAAGGGCATTACAAGTCTTTGTTACAAAGGATGTTTGGGTCTGATGGTGTTGAGAACTGCTGCTCTATTTTCTGAAGTGCACAGTTTTGTTAGCCTAGGTTTATAAAAGAGAACTTGAGGCTCAGAGATGTTGAGGAACTTGCTGAAGGTCACACAGCTAATGGAGGGTGGAGCCCAGGATTTAAACTCTAAAGTTGGCCTCTTAGCACTTGGCAATGCTGCCTCTTGGTGACTCATGCACTGGGAACCCAGATGGGGACATCATCTGTCTGGAGTTCTATTAGATACCCCTAGTGATGGGGAGAACTTACCCGCCCAAGCTCCTTGTCTTCCAAGGCCAGGACACCTGTGCTCTCTGTGAACAGCTTCACCTTCACAGCAGGCAGTGCGTGGGTTGTAGAGAAGTCGCCCTGGGTGCCCCAGCTGCAGACAGAATCAGATAGGTCAGTATGGACATGTCCTGTCCGCCTTGACAACACTGAACAATTCCCTTCCTTCCCAGCTTGGGTGAATTCAGGGTTAACCTGAGGCAGCATTGGCTGTCAAATCCTTCTCTCCTCCCCTCCAAAGCTGCCAGAGTGACAAAAGTGTTAATTAACTTGCTAGGAAAATGCAAGACAGATGCTCAGAAAGTTGCCACGGGTCTTCACAGAGCACTGTAAGGAATCACTTGGAATTAGCATGAAATCAAGTTGGTGAGATATACCTGCAAATGATTCCAGGGCAACCACTAATATTTTGCTGCATCTTTTGAATTCCTTTTTCTTGGAAACTGCAGTTCTAGATTTTGGGATAGGGCTAAATTTGGTTCGAGCTAACACCTGACTTGAAAATGAGACTTCAGCAGTAGGGATGGGGAGGTGGGGGGCTCTGTTTCCACATGCACCCAAAGGTGTGCTGAATAAAGGGATAAGTGGAGCTTCACCCTGTCAAAGAGAGACCTGGAAGGCAGAAGGATGAGGATGTGGGAGATGCTATTCCCTGTCCAAGGTCTGTGTGCATCTGAGTCTCAGTTCTTCTCAGATGGGAGCATGGCTTCCCCAGCATCTGGATAGAGCACCAGGCATGGCTAACATGAGCCTCTGGTAGGCCCCTCAGGTGTGGCCTCTCCATTCACTCATCATTATTCTTACAGACAATTCATCTCCATTCATTCTACACCTGCAATCACAGTGATATTCCAAAAGTGTCAACTGGATTGCCTGGCGCCCCTGCCCTAAACCCTTCCTTGGCACCTGACTCATTGCACCCAGGGGACAATCTGTACCCCTCACTGTGGACACTCCCTTATCTGCTCCAGCCTCATGGGTCTCTGGCTCTGCCACCTCCAGCCTGTTGCACACATGGGTCCCTCTGTTGGCAATATTCCTCCCACCCTACCCTTTGCTGGGCAACATCTTTAGAGCTCAACTTAAATGTCACTTTCCCAGAGAACATGTCCCTTGATCATTGAATCTAAATTGGGTTCCAGTATTAAATTGTCTATAGCATATTATTTAATTTTGTATCCTAGCAATCCTTGGATTTGTCATGATTGACTTGTATGATTATTTAATAGCAGAATCTCTAATATTCTGTAAGCTCCATGAGCACAGAGACTGTGTGTGTTTTGTTTATATTGCATGCCTAGAACTTAGTGACACATATAAGGCACTTAATCAATATTTGTTGAATAAACAAATAATGCCAAATATATACTCTTTTACACAACTAGGAAAGACATAACTACAAGACATAATTTTGTATAGTAAATTTTTTATTTTTGGTTTTTTAAGATGACCAATTTCCATATTGTAAAGTACTCATTAAAATATTGTTTTAATGATCCTATAATATTGCATCTTATGGATGCATCATAATTTATTTAACCACTGTTCTATTATTGAAATTGGGCTTATTTCATCTCTGATTATTTCCTTGGGATAGATGGGACACAGGGAATCTAGTGAGAGTTGACCAAAACAGTTGAGGTGAGGGAAACCCAGCTCTATGGAGACCTGAGTGCATAAAAACTATTGAGAAAACACAAGTCATAATAAAGATAGGGAGAGGACATGAGACAGGACAAAAAGTGACAAGATTCAAACACAGCAGCAAAATGTTTGATGTACAGATAGAACCTCCTAACTGGTCATCAGCAACTGCAGCAAGCCAACATACACAGGATAAAATGTTTGAGCCCACTGGTAGTCAAAGAAATACCCATGAAAACATCGATGACAAAATAAGCCAGAAGAAAAAGTGAATAATGCTATTGAATGCAGGCAAGGAAGCCCTTGATTTGCAGTCTCATTCCCAGATGGTAGAAGGATAGCCACTTCCTTTGTGGAAAGCATTTTGGGAATAGGTATCTGAAGCTCTAAAAGTGTTTATTGATGAGAACAGTTGCTGCAACATTGTAAGAGCTCTAATTGCTTGTTGATGAAAGGCAAGGGTTTTGAACCAGATGTTTTTAGTTCATTTTTAGTCCAGCACTTATGGACTATGAGATTTGGTTGTTTTTAGTTCATTTTTAGTCCAGCACTTATGGACTATGAGATTTGGGGCAAATTAATTAATGTCCCTGTACCTCAATTTCCTCAGCTACAGTAAGCTCATTCCACAGTGTAGCTGTAAAGTGTAAATGGTCGCAGGCTTGGAAAAGATAAGAACACGACCTTGGCCACCTTCTCTTCCCAAAATAAGGAGATATAGTCTAATAATAGTGACAATCACTTATCCATTTTTATTCCTTTATTTAATGTTTAATTGACAGATAATAATTGTACATATTCATGGCGTACAGAGTGCTATTTCTTTTTTTTTTTTTTTTTTGAGTTGGAGTCTCACTCTGTCACCCAGACTGGAGTGCAGTGGCCGCTCCCGGCCACCGCAGCCTTGACCTGCTGGGCTCTGGCGATCCTTCCTCCTCAGCCTTCCAAGTAGCTGGAACTACAGGCGCGCGCTACCACGCCTGGCTGATGTTTTGATTTATTGTAGAGATGAGGTCTTGCCAAGTTGCCCAGGCGGGTCTCGAACCCGCGGGCTCAGGCAATCCACTCACCTCAGCCTCCCAAGGCG
>CAUYQG010053396.1:0-13530 GCA_963574415.1 Tarsius wallacei
AGAACCTCAGGAGGTAGTCTAGCCCTGCCTCCTGCCAGCACCTTGATTTAGGACTTTGGCCTCCTGAACTGTGAGAGGATAAACTTCTGTTATTTTACAGAGGTTTGTTTTTTTTTTTTGAAAGTGAGAAAGCAGGATTTATTGAGGACAGAAAAAGCTCCCACAGCAGGAGGAGACCTGAAGGGGTTGCCCCAACTACTGTTATTTTAAACCCCAGTTTATGTTACCTCAGTCCCTGGGAATGACATGAGCCTGTCGCCCCTCTGTGGTCTCTTCCTTTGATGGGCAGCCTCTGGGAGTCAGTCACCAGGTGTGACTCCTTTTTTTTTTTTTCTGAGTTGGAATCTCACTCTGTTGCCAGGCTGGAGTACAGTGGCATACTGCTCACAGCCACTGCAGCCTCGACCTGCTGGGTTCAGGCGAACCTTCCACCTCAGCCTTCCAAGTAGCTGGAACTACAGGTGTGCGCCACCACACCCAGCTAATTTTTTAAATTTTGTTTTAGAGACCAGGTCTTGCCATGTTGCCCAGGCTAGTCTTGAACCTTTAGGCTCAGGCAATCCTCTTGCCTCCATCGCCCAAAGTGCTGGAATTATAGGCATGAGCCACTGTATCTGGCCTAGTGTGATTTCTTATGTGGTTTTCTCAAGGTTGATTTTCTCTTCTTTTTTTTTTTTTTCTGAGAGTACATTCAGTTTAATTTTCCATTGAGATTTGAGAAATTCAACCACATCCTTTTAGTTTCATTTTCCCAAGAAAACTTTTTTGAGGAAACTTGATTGACACACAACCAATGTTAAAATGGATTATGTAAAAACCAGATTGACTTAGAAAAAAATTTTAATGTGAGTAGGGAGAAAAACCCAAGTGTGGCCTGTGAGTGTCGTGGGACAAGAATCAGGTTTCAGTAGCTACCTTTAATTCTTTCAGAGCTGCAGGCCTGCTTGTTCACCACCTGAGTTCAGAGCCTAGCTCAGTGCCTACCCAGAGGAGGGGCCGAAGTATTTGTTAAACTAATTAATACAGAACGAGCAAGTATGTTTTATTTTAAAACACTGGCCCATTTTTAAAGGCATTCATGATAAACTGGAAGTTCAGAAGGAAACTCGCCATATGTTAATGTCAGAAGTAATAGCATATACCTCTCTATTTTGGGAAATGCCAGTACTCCCATTAATTTTAGCAAAGACTTTCTTTTTTTTCTTTTTTGAGTTGGAGTCTCACTCTGTCGCCCAGACTGGAATGCAGTGGCCGGGAGTGGCCACTGCAGCCTCCACCTGCTGGGCTCCGGTGATCCTTCCGCCTCAGCCTTCCAAGTAGCTGGAACTACAGGCGCGCACTACCACACCTGGCTAATTTTTTTATTTTAGAGATGAGGTCTTGCCAAGTTGCCCAGGGGGGTCTCGAACCCGCGGGCTCAGGCAATCCACTCACCTCGGCCTCCCAAAGTGCTGGGATTACAGGCTGAGCCACTGAGCTGGCTGCAAAAGACTTTCATAGGGAAAGTAGCAGTAAGTGGCCCAATTGTCACTAAATGACTGTCTTTAAATAAACTCCCAAGCACTCAAAAGAATCTCTCCAGTAAAATTAAACTCAGGCCCCAGAGCAAGTGTCAAGGTTGATTTTCTTGCTCCGTGTAAGGTATTGTTTGAAGATCTGTTCTCTCTGCATAATGCCACTGTTACCTGCTGCTGCAGCCTCATGTTTTTCTCCACAAATGTCTTTTCTAGGCATCCATTCTGGACCTGCACTCAGGTGCCTTGTCTGTTGGGAAGCACTTTGTGAACCTGTACAGGTGAGAGCAGGGTGGCCCCAGTGCTGGCTTAGAGGCTGAGCCCACTGCTTAGCACTTCTTAGTCATGGCTGCCTGAGGGAGTGGTTTCAGGTCTGCAGCGAGTGCCAAGTCACTGGGCCCCTCTGAGGGGCTCTTGTGGGGATGCTGAGAACCTGGAGGCAGGATCTCTCTTCAGGCTGGTCCAGGGCGGGCCTTGTTTGTGAAGCTTTAGGGGAGAGTCTGGGACTGGAGGAAGAGTGGCAGAGGTGGGAAGCAGGCCAGGCCGACAAGAGTAGAAAGAATCTGATGGAACCTCTGCAAGGGGACTTTCTTGCCTTGATCAGTGTTCTCCTCTTCCCTCCTCCCACCATCTACCCTTTTTTATAATGTGGTTATTACTGTAGGTTTCAGGGACTTGCAGGTAAGCTTGAAAAAGAACTGAATTTAAAGGAAATAAGGAAAAGATTAATAAAACATTATATTTGTTAGTGCTCCTTATTTTTTCACAGATATTTTGGGGATAAAATACAAAATATCTTCTCAGAGGAGGACTTCCAGCTATACCGGTAAGGAGGGGAAGGAGTGAGGTGACACCCATTGTGACTAAATGTGGAGGAGGGTAGCCTGGGCAGAGCAGGTGAGGGACGGAGCTTTCAAGATCTGAGGGGAGGCCCCAAAGAGGCTAAGAGTGAGGCCAGACCTGCAGCAGTGAGTTTTCATGACCAGACTCATGAAGGCCAGATGATAAAATGAGATGTCATTAAGACACACCTCTGATCATGGATGCTTCCGGATGGGATCCTTCAGTGCCTGGAGCCTAATATCTACATCCTGGGCATCTTCTTGATTTTTATCACATAAAATCAGCCCAGAAACAATAGCCTGCAATTGTGTCTCACATAGTGGTGGGGAAAAACTGAGTCAATTTTTTTAAACCTTTTATATAGGATAAAATATTTTTGAACATTTTAGTTGTTTTCTTTAAAAACAATGGTTTTTAAAATTCTGCTATGCACCTGATGAGAAGAAAACAGTTCTGCTAGGCAGGCCCATGTTGAGATGTAGACAAATGCTCCAAGAACACACAAGGGCTCTTCTTGTGCTCCAGGTGGGGCCCTGTCCCCTTGCAGACCACATCAACAGTTGTTCCTGCAGGATGTGTCTGAATCTTCTGGATGGGGGTCCCTTGTCCCCAACACAGGCACCCTATCCACACTCACACCAGTCCACACTCACTGTCCTCCATACTCACCATGCTTTGCACTCATACCCTCTACCCCCACCACCCTCCATGCTCACACTTTTCACTCTCAACACCCTCCACACTCACACCCTTCATCCTCACCACCCTCCTGCTTACACTGTCCACACTCACATGTTGTGGGATAGCAGTCTCCTTCTTACTAACCTGGAGACTGGGCTTTCAACTCTGCATGTGCAACTGTGTGGCTCGAGGTGTCTGGGCCATGATTCACTACATCAGCATCCTCAGTGAGGGTTTTCATGAGCCCCTCCCCTTCTTCTGCATGTCCGTCTTCACTGGACCTCTGCCCCTGATTATGCGTGGCCTCTTGTGCTGCTCAGAACACATGGACTGTGGGCACTATGATCCTTCCTACAGGAGCTGGTCTTTGGGTTCCTGGCTGTGCATATGATACCCTGTCCCACATGTCTAGGGCGCCATGTGCATGCCTGTCCATCTTCTTGCCTTCCTCTGGCTTTGTCTTATGTGGCACTTGGGGACCTACAGAGAGTTCTGTTCTCCCCTGTGGGGCTGAGCTTCTCCCAAGTGATGTCCTGTGCCTCTGCAGGGATGTCCGGCGGAAGGTCCAGCTCACGATCGCTGAGGCTTTTGGCATCAGCTCATCCTCACTGTACCTGACAAAGCCTACATTCTTCTCCCGCATCAACAGCACAGAAGCCCAGACAGCTCATGATGAGTACTGGCACGCACATGTGGACAAGGTGAGCCTAGAACTACGGGGCGCAGGGGTTGCCTGAGTGGGCAGGTGTACCTGGCAGCATCATGATGTTTCTCATTCTTCGTGGTCCACAGCTCCCAGCTGTGGCTTTGTGGGTTTTCAAGCATCTGTCTACAGTGGTTATGTTTTTAGCATTTAGATGTCTTCCTTTCTGAGGTTTTAGGGTATATCCTTTATCTAGGTGATGCAGTTTGGAAAATAAAATTTGTCTTTCATGTGGTGGTGACAAGAAATTGTGGTGGAGTGTTCCTCCTTCCATAGTGAAAGCCTTGTAGTTTTCCCTTATTGCTTGTTTGCAAATTTATGGACAACCTCTTCAACAGGACTGGTGAGTAGATGGTTATATAACCTCGACTTGGCCTCTCATCACTCTGCCTGGCAGCTGGGAGCCTTCCTTTACCATGTTTCTGTCTTTATCTTTTCTTCACCTCCTGCCCTGAGGCAGGTTCTGTCCCTGGGGAAGATTTCTTAGCTGCTTCAGGCCACACTCACACCTAATTAATGATCTCGATTGTTCTCAGCCGAAACCCTCTCCCACCTAAACTGTCTGTTGGCAGGAGGGGAAGATGTCCCTACTCTAGTGCCCTTGTTGCATGCAGCAGGGTGGGGGTCTTCCGGACACAGGGGAATAGGGAGCTACTGGGAATCTTGTCCCAAGGGAAGTGTCTGAGGGCTGCTAGCTGTTACCTGAACCTCACCTGGGCTTTAGCCTTCCTTTTCTTAAGGCTAGAATAAGAGGAAATAAAGTGAAAAATTACGGATTAATTTTGGACTAAAGCTTGCAGATTTGGGCTTCTGCTCTGAAATCTGGTCAGATATTTACAAGTTGTTTACTTAATCTTGATTGTATGAACTCCACCGAGGAGTGAGCCAGACCACAGAGTACCTCTTGATCTCTGCAAGGCTGTGTAACATGTAGGAGCTGTGGTCACCAGCAGCTCTTGTGGACATTGGAAGGCCCAGCTGGGTTTGGCCACTCTGACTGATTGCATAGCATGACTGGGAGGGTGAATATTGGAATCACAGGTCCTGTGTCACTGGTGTTGGTGGTTGGTAAGGATAAGGTTTCTAAATGAGACATTTCTGGGTACTGTTCATGGTCTCTGGGGGCCATGCAGAAGGTCTGTGTCTCCCCAAGAGCTTCCCCCAGACAAAGCTATAAATATGCCTCTAAGCATAGCTTTAACTGCATCCAAGTTTTGATATTAGTACTTTTATTATGAATAAATTTAAAGTATTTTTTATTTTCCATTGTGATTTTATCTTTGGCCTATGAATTATTTCTAAAGAGGTTATTAATTTCAAAATATAGGGATTCTGTTGTCTATATCTATTTGCCTCTGGCTGGTGGGTAGGTGTGTTAGCAATCCCATCACCTCAGTTCAGTCAGTGCTTGAGTCAGAGACTGACTCACTATTCCTCCTAGAGTTTACCCTGTGAATTCTCAGTGCAAAGCCTGAGGTGTTCCCACCATCCTCCCTGCCCTTCTCCAGAGTTCTGGAGGCCACCTATTATTCCTTAGCCCTGTGATCTGTTGAGCCTTGCAGAATGGTTAGATCCCTTGGGGAAAGTGCCCCAAATGCCACAGCGATATGCAAGGAGCACTGCCTATGTCACCTCATTTAATCTATAGATTGGCTGGACTTTGACTTGTATTTGGAGTAGGAGAGTTGGAAGCATTTTAGTAGGCTGCGCTCAGAGCCAGTGCTTGAGAGAAAACAATTTAGAGGAAGCCTCATCTGATGGCATCTGTCCCTCAGATGTCATGGCTCCCAGTTCCCATGCGTGCAGTGAGTACTGTGTTCCTTGTGTTGCATATGCACGGGGTTTCCACACACGGAACTGAAGTAGTTGGCTTTGCACATTTGAAGGATTCAGTTAGTGTTCTGGCTGTTGGTTTCTTTACCCTGACCATCTTGGTTGCAGAGTTGCCATTTCCCTGCACTCACTAGTCCTGGCTTCACACACAGAAAGTTGAGTCCTTGCATGTTCAGAAGGCCCCGGAACCCTGGATTCAGCAGGGACCCAAAGTCTGACCCCTTGTATGACTGTTTGACTGTGTTGGACAGCTGCTGATACCTGTGGCAATGAGGGAGAAACAGAGAAGCGGGTGCATTGTCCTTGCTCTCTCTTCCTAACTGCACGCCAAGAATGTGGCCGCTCTTCCCCTTGGCAACTCTCTGTCCCCTGCCATGAAGGGCTGCAGTGTCCCAATGCCATGGTTGATTTTATGTCAAATGTGTGGGGTAAGGGCTACCAGATAATAGGTAAAGCATTACATTTGGGTGTGTCTGCAAGGATGTTTCTGGAAGAGATTAGCACTTGAACCAATAGACTGAGTAAAGATCTTTCCTCCCCACTGTAGATGGGCATCATCCAATCCATCAAGAATCCAAATAGGACAAAAAGTCAGAGGGACGGCAAATTCTTCTTGAGCTGGGATATCCATCTCCCTGTGCCCTCAGACATCAGAGCTCCTGTTCTTGGGCCTTCAGCCTTGGAGTGGCGCTTGCACCAGCCACCCCCCAGGTTCTCAGACCTTTGGGCTCAAAATGAATCATACCATTGGTGTCCCCAGTTCTCCAGTTTACAGATGGCAGATATGTGGGACTTTATGATCTCCATAATTGTGTGAACTAATTTTGTAATGTCCCCTCTTATATATCATCTATATGTGTATCCGATTAGCTTGTTTCTCTGGAGAATCCTGATAATACATGTAGTAATAGTAATTCTGGGAAAAGTTCGTAAAGGTGCTTTATAAATGTGAATGCCATGTGAGATATTGTCCCTGTATCCTTACAAACACCCTCTTTAGTATTTCAACTTTCTTGAACCTACTAGATTTGTCTTTATAAGTGTTTTGTTATTTTCTTTCTTTTTTAAAATTAAAAACAACTTTTTTAGTAGAGACATGGTCTTGCTATGTTGCCCAGGCTGGCCTCAAACTCCTGGGCTCAAGCAATTCTCCCGCTTCAGCCTCCCAAAGCTCTGGGATTACAGGTGTAAACCACCACACCCACCCTGTTTTCTTTCTTTTTTTGTTTTTTTTTGTGTTTTTTTTTTGTTTGAGTTGGAGTCTTACTCTGTCACCGCTCCCGGCCACCGCAGCCTCGACCTGCTGGGCTCTGGCGATCCTTCCGCCTCAGCTTTCCAAGTAGCTGGAACTACAGGCGCGCGCTACCACGCCCGGCTAATTTTTTGATTTATTGTAGAGATGAGGTCTCGCCAAGTTGCCCAGGCGGGTCTTGAACCCGCGGGCTCAGGCAATCCACTCACCTCAGCCTCCCAAGGCGCGGAATTACAGGCTGAGCCACCGAGCCCAGCTCCTATTTTCTTTCTTAATGAAAGATTTTAGAAGACGAAGGTACAGCACAGCTAATATTAATAAGAATGAGGTATTATATCCAACAGTCCTTTCTCTAGGGTTGATTTTTGTGATGTAGATATCATATTTTCCCTTCATATGGTAGCCTGTCCTGGAGGTGGTTTAGTGGTACCATCAGCAGCCCAGGAGCTGAAGTCCAAATACAAGGTTAAAAGTCAAGAAAATATGCCACTGGGAAGGTTAGGACTGTTGTGCCCACCGTGTCCAACTGTGATAGAGGAAAAAAGGACTGTTAAACAGCTGCTTTTCCTTGCCATGAGATATATATCACTTCTTTTTTAAATTTTTTTTTTTTTTTTTTAAATAAGGTCTTACCATCTTGCCCAGGCTGGCCTCAAACCCCTGGGCTCGGGCAGTCCTCTTGCCTTGGCCTTCCAAAGTTCTGAAATTACAGGCATGAACCATTGTGCCCAGCCTAAATTGTTATTTAAGTGCCACCTTGTTTCATCTGCTCCCTCTTACCCTAGCTCCCACCCCTGCTCCACGAGATTCCTGGGCATCATATTATTATATCCATAAAGCTCGAAGGTCTGCCTCTAAAAGAAAAGGCACCCTCCCCCAAATGATGCAACCATATTCTATGATCACATCCCAACATCTACAATAGATGTACAACACATCTTATTATCACCAAGTATTTTGTCAAGTGTTTGGATATCTCTGGTTATTCATAGTTTGTCTTTTTTGGGTTGGTTTGTTCAAATCAGGATCCAAACAAAGATCTCAGGTGGTGTTAGGTTAATGGACCCTCAAGGCTCTGCAGGATCCTTTTTAATCCAGGACCCTTTGCCCTTCTCTCCTCATTGAAGACCATTTGTTGAAGACAATTGGCTATTTTCCCAGTAGGGTTTCTAAATTCTGCTGATTCAACCTGCTTCTCCATATAGAATGTGCCATCCAGTAGAACATTCCATGTTCTCATCATTCCATGCAGTGATGAGAATGTCCTCATCTGTGCTATTTGATGCTGTAGCACCGGAATGTGGTTAGTGAAACTGAGGAACCCAATATTCAATTAATTTAAAGTGAAGTAGCCATGTGTGGCAAATGGCTCTCATACAAGTGGCTCTGGGGCCTGATTAGATTCCGGCTGGGCATGTGGGGCTCCCAGGGAGCACACTAGGAGACACGAAATGTTACTTGCTTCTCTTCCTGTGAGGTCAAGGTTGATCTGTGACTTCAGAAGCCAGCCTGACCCACACCAAGCTCCTGTTCGCCTTTCACTAACAGTGAACACAACCATCGATAACCACTGCCCGGACCCGTCATTGCCTTAGGGACCAG
Source organism: Tarsius wallacei (assembly GCA_963574415.1). NCBI lineage: Eukaryota > Metazoa > Chordata > Mammalia > Primates > Tarsiidae > Tarsius > Tarsius wallacei. The sequence goes on from CAUYQG010053396.1 coordinate 8,429, forward strand.
GGCTGAGCCTTTTGGTGTAAGATAGTCACAACATGCAAAGGTGTGTTTTCAAGGGACAATTGCAGAGGAAACTCAAGGTGTTGTGACATTTAGGGCAAAGGTGCTGTGTGTGGAGGACAGGCAGGTGTGTCTGGCAAAGAACAGTCGTGTCCTTGGGGAAGGAAACCCTTCTCCTGAAGTGCATTCAGTAGAATCTCCCTGACACAAAGGCCAAGCAACTCTCTCCCTGTGCCGGGAAGCACAGTTCAGGAAAAATATGCCCAAGATGCAACATGGTTAAGTTATTGAACTTCAAGGATACAGAAGAAATTCTTCAAGCAGAAAAACAAATCGGCAGTGAGGGGACAGGCCAGCAGCCTTGACACCTCCAGAGCAAGCTCAGAGCCGGGAGACCACAGGATGGCATCCCTAGCACCTGTTAATAAATGGTGTGCCCAGCCTGTGGCCACTTGTGTGGAGGTGGCAAAAAGATATCCTCAGACATGGAAAACTGTAGAGTGAGGGTCTGCTCTCTACCCACAAACTGACTCAATACCCACTTAGGACAGAGAAGCCCCAGGGGAAACTTGCTGGCTTGTACTACCTCTGTGGCCCAGCCATGTGCTGTAACCTGCCTCCAGCCTCTCCTTCCTCAGGTAGCTTGCTGGTTTCCATGGGCTTTGTGGGGGTTCCTTTGCAGTATCTGGGGGCAATAGGGCTTGCTCCTGGATCCTCTCTACTTCCCAGAGCCACCTTACCCCCACCCCAGGTCTTTTTATGTTTGAAGAGGCTCTGTTAGATTTCATCAGGCATGAGGTTTACCACAGAAGATATTTGGGAATCTGTATACAGTGCGATTGGTAGGATTGTGTCACTTTGGAGAGCCACCAGATTGAGTCTGGGCTTGAGATGTGGAGTTAAACCCAAATTCGTATACAAGGAGTTGGGCACCCACAGACAGGTATCATATGTTGCATCATTCCAAGTGCTGGGAAGGCAGCACATTCTCTGCTATGTCCCTGGCATAGGTCACTCTAGTAGGCCTAGTAGGTCTGCTGCCCCTCCCTCCACATCTCAGCAAGAGATGACCTTTGTCATGGTGATGGGGAGGGGCACAGATATTGCAGGGAAGAAGGATATTTGGATTGTATGAGCCCTTGTCAAATGTGCCCTATCCTCAGGAGGCCTACAGAAGTCAGTAAAATCCTTTTAGAGTCTGTATTTTAAAGCCCAACCACTCAGACACAGGAGTTTGGGAGGCAAGACGGGGAGTAGCATACCATTCTGGACTATAGTCCTTGGACTCTTTCGTTGTTCTTTACCCCGGACTTGCTGATTCGATGATTCGTTAGACTGGGAAATGTTATGATGTGATTAAAATTTCTTCTACTGTCTTCATGAAAAAGCACATCTCACTAGTTTCTTTGATCAGCTAGAAGTTGACTTGTGTGAGTGTTCTTACATGACATCCTTTGGAAACCCACCTTCTTTGCATGTTGTAGACTAGGGGTCTCCACCCCTGGGCCATAGACCAGTACCAGTCTGTGGCTTGTTGGGAAACTGGCCGCACAGCAGAAGGTGAATGGCAGGCGAGCAGAGCTCCACCTTATATCAGATTAGCAGTAGCATTAGATTCTCATATCTATTGTGAACTACACATGTGAGGTGTCTAGGTTGCACACTCCTTATGAGACTCTAATGCCTGAATATACACATCCCTCCACTCACCCTACCTCACCCCACCCTACCCACCCCCCATCTTCCATCCATGGAAAAATTGTCTTCCACAGAACTGGTCTCTGATGCCTAAAAGGTTGGGGGCCACTATTGTAGACAACTCCTTTTCAGCAATCTCAGCTGGATTTTAAACAAAACCTTAATAAAGTCATGTTGAAAACTCCGTTGTCCAACACCTCCATCTGCACCAAGTCTGGAGACATGGCAGAAATAACTGCTTCCCCCTCTGACTTCATAGGGCTCTTAGGGAGTGGGTGGCAGCTCCTGTTTAGGGTCCTTTGCTCAGGCCCAATGGGACTGGTTGTGCGAGGCTCAGACAAGCCCAGGAGCCAAAGCTCGTCCAATGCCCATTACCTCCCACTGCCCCAGGCTGTCTCCCAAAAGAAAACCCTTGTGGGGAGGGCCACCGGCATACTTCTCAAAGCAGCACCACCTCCCATTTCTTTATGGCATGAAACGTGGACAGTGGGGCTTTGTGGCGGGGACGGGCCTTTGGGCACCAGCATGCTGGCTGGTGGTCAGTGGGCACACTCTGGGGACACTTCTGACCCTGCAGGGCAGCATCTCTCCTTTCTTGGGAGTTCAGCTGCTGGTATTACACCTCTCTTTCTTGGTCTGCGTGTTCCTGGTATTGGTATAGCAATGGCCACTGATCACCTCTCACCATTGCATCTGATGTGACCTTCTCCATGTGTGGCTCAAGTTAGAGGTCAGCACCCTGCCAGCCATGTCCTACGCCACTTGTGCAGTGACAGCGTGTGTCTATGTCACCTGTGTTACCAATGGGCTCCAGGGCAGACAGACACAGGGCTGGCCATGACTGGTTGGGGCCCGGACCCCCAGCCATCCTCCTGCCTCTCTCTTCTGTGTCATGGCTTCCCATGTGATGATAGCCCAGAGCTGTGTGGCTGAGTGAGGAAGAGCTAGGATAGGAAGAAAATGCTTCAAGAATCTGCACACGTGAAGTAATAAAAATTCTGCTGCAAGCTGGGCTCAGTGGCTCAGCCTGTAATCCCGTGCCTTTGGGAGGCTGAGGTGAGAGGATTGCCTGAGCCCGCAGGTTCGAGACCCGCCTGGGCAACTTGGCGAGACCTCATCTCTACAATAAATCAAAAAAATTAGCCGGGCGTGGTAGCGCGCGCCTGTAGTTCCAGCTACTTGGAAGACTGAGGCGGAAGGATCGCCGGAGCCCAGCAGGTTGAGGCTGCGGTGGCCGGGAGCGACCACTGCACTCCAGTCTGGTCGACAGAGTGAGACTCCAACTAAAAAAAAAAAAAAAAAAAAAAAATTATGCTGCAGTAAATGAAGATGTTCATATGCTTAAATTAATAAGCCTTTGCTTTGCTCTTAATGCTATATTTTATTTTATTATTTTATTTTATTTATTTTATTTTTTGAGTAGGAATCACACTCTGTTGCCCAGTCTGGAGTGCAGAGGCATGCTCATGGCTACTGCAGCCTCGGCCCACTGGACTCAGGTGATCCTTCTGCCTCAGCCTTCCAAGTAGCTGGAACTACAGGCATGCACCACCAACGCCCATCTAATTTTTTAATTGATTGTAGAGGTCTTGCCAAGTTGCTCGGGCTGGTATCAAATCCCTGGACTCAGAGAATCCTCTCACCTCTGCCTCCCAAAGTGCTGGGATTATAGACATAATCCACCGCACCCAGCTGCTCTTAACACTATTTAAATGATCAGCTCTTTTGGAGATATTTGTTGAAGATAGAATCTTGAGAGGAGTTTCACATTAAACCACATTTTGAAGTATTTAACTCTCATTGGAAAAGTAATCCGGAAAGATCTGATGGATTCTAGAGAAGGCTCTGCTTAGATCCGGCAGTGCTAGCATGTCGCAGGCTCCAGGACTCATTAAGGTACTGCAGAATCTAAAAGTTACTCAGAGATGTGACTTGGCTAGGAGTACAGCCAGAAGCCATTTTCCTTATTCCTATGAGAGTAACTTTCCTGGTCTTGTTCTCTTTGTCTTTTGTGGAGAGATGAGCTTGCCTGGTGGGCTGGTGGACCTGCAGCTATGTTACTCCTCCTTTTTAAAGTCAACAGCCAGGGAGGAGACTCCTCCAACTCATGGCAGCCATGGAGTGGTCGAGGCTGTAGAAACTCTGCTTGGAAGAGAGAGAGCAGTGCAAGAGTGTTTTTTGGTAACAGGACCATCTGCTTCCACAGGGAAATGCCTCCCAGGGCCACATGCAGGGCTGGTCCTTGCTTGTCCTGGGTAAAGCCAGGGAGGAGATGACGAGGGAACGGGAAGGGAGGCAGCCCAGAGCAGGGAAGGGACTGGCGCTTCCCACACCTGTTTCTTGCCTCAGCTCAGAAGCAGTCAGGGGGTACTGTCAGCGCTTGATGCCATTTTCCATCATGTGCCATTTTCCATCATGAGGTCTCAAGAGTGAAGGCCTCAGAAAATTAAAAATTTGGAAGATTGTCTTTAGTCCTGTCAGTCTCTCATTGTAAAAACCCAAACACAGAGCCCTTTGTGAACTCTGATATAATCGGCTGATAACAGAGTAATGTGCCACACTTGCACATTACTGTGGGCTTGTTCACAGCAGATCAGAATGCTAAGTTAGAAGCTGGAAGAGGAACACTGAGCTGTATGTTAGCTCCAGGGCTGCTGTGACCAGTCACCACAACTGGGCAGCTTAAAATGACAGATGCCTATTCTCTCATCCAGAACAGAAGTCGAAAATCTAGATGTCAACAGGGTTGGTCCCTTCTGGTGGGAATTAAGACGGAACCAACAATTAAGAAGAATCTGTCCCAGGTCCTTGGATTGTAGATGTATCTCTCCCATCCCTGCCTCTATCTCCATATGGCCTTCTGTCCTGTGTCTTGTGTCTCAACTCTTCCTCTCCTTTCTCTCATAAGGATCCAGTCATTGGATTTAGGGCTCCCCCTAAGCCCAGGGTGATCTCAAGAAGATTCTTAGCTTAATTATATATGCAGAGACCCAATTTCCAAATAAGGTCACATTCATAGGTACCTAGGGTTAGGACTTGGACATATCATTTTGGAAGCCACCATTCTACTCACTGTAGCCTAGTTTGATTCATTCATTCTCCTCCTTTATTTATTTATTTATTTATTTATTTTTATTATAAAGATGTGGGGTACAGTTCAGGGTTAGGTATACAAACTGATCATGCAAGTACCCTTGTTGATGAGGTATGCCCCTCCCTCCCCTAGCAGTTTCCCTCAACTGCCAATCCCACCCCCATTCCCCTGGCTTTCTTATAGTTTTATAATTGTGCAAGGTCCGCTTATGAGTGAGAACACTTTGTTCTTTGTTTCTGTGATAGATCACTGAGTATGGTCAACTCCAAATCCATCCAAGTTGCTGCAAAGTCCACATATTTGTCCTTCTTTA
>CAUYQG010053399.1:0-14303 GCA_963574415.1 Tarsius wallacei
CCCACCAACAGTGTAGAAGTGTTCCCTTTCACTGCATCCTCTCCAGCATCTGTGGATTTTTGAGTTATTGACGATGGCCAACCTGACTAGAATTAGGTGGTATCTCAGTGTGGTTTTAATTTGCATTTCTTTGATGACTAATGAGGTTGAGCATTTTTTCATGTATCAATTGTCAGCTCGTATGTCTTCTTTTGAGAAGTATCTATTCATATCTTTTATCCACTTTGTAATGGGGCTGTTTTGTTTTGTTTTGTTTTGTTTCTTTTTGGCTCATTTAAGTTCCTTGTAGATCCTAGATGTTAGGCCCTTGTTAGATATACAGTTGGCAAATATTTTTTTCCCATTCTATGGACTGTCTCTCCACTCTTTCAATGGTTTCTTTGACTTTACAGAAGCTTGTTAGTTTGATGAGATCCCACTTGTCTTTCTTATCTCTTATGGCATGAACACTCGGGGTTTTGATCAGGAGTTGGTTACCAGTTCCAATTTCCATAAGGGTGTCTCTTGCATTTTATAAGGTTCTTATTGTTTGAGGTTTTACATTTAGGTCTTTGATTTATTTAGAGGTGATTTTTGTATACAGTGATAGGTAGGGGTCTTGTTTTAATATTCTGCATGTGGTCAGTCAGTTTTCCCAGCACCATTTACTGAATAGGTTCTACTCTCGCCAGTGGTTGATGGTGGAGACTTTGTTGAAGATGAGTTGGTTGAGAAATTGAGGTTTGGTTTCTGGAATCTCTATCCTATTCCATTGGTCTATATGCCTGTTCTTGTACCAATGCTAGACTGTTTTGATTATTGTTGCTTTATAAAAAAGCTTAAAGTCTGGGAGTGTGATGCCTCCTGCTTTGGGTTTTTTCCCCCCTGAGGATTGTTTTGGCTATCTGTGGCTGTTTGTGTTTCCATATGAATTCCTATATTGTCATTTCAGGTCTGAGAAGAATGTTGCTGGTGATGCAATGGGTATTGTGTTAAATCTGTAGATCGCTTTGGGTAGGTTGGACATTTTAACCTTGTTGATTCTTCTGATCTATGAGCATGGAGTATTTTTCCATTTGTTTGTGTCATCTTTGATTTCTTTGAGCAGTGTTTTGCAGTTTTCACTGTAAAGGTCTTTGATTTCTCTGGTTAGGAAGATGCTAAGCATTTCATTTTGTGTGTGTGACAATTGTGAATATGATTGTGCTTTTCATTTGGGTTTCTGTTTGTTTTTTGTTGGTGTATAAGAATGCAACTGACTTTTGCACATTTATTTTATACCCTGAGACTTTGCCAAAGTCCTTTATCAGTGCAAGGAGGTTTTTTCTTGGGTTTTCGAGGTATAGAATCATGTCATCTGCAAAGAGGAATAAGCTAACTTCCTCTTTTCCTATTTGGAGACCCCTGATTTCCTGATCTTGTCTGATTGTACTAGCTAAGATTTCCAATACTGTGTTGAACAGGAGAGGTAAAAGTGTGCATCCTTGTCTTGTTCCAGTTTTCAGGGGTAATGGTTCCATTTTCTGTCTGTTTAGCAGTTTGTTGGCTGTGTGTTTCTCATAGATGGCTCACTTTTTTGAGATATGTTCCATCTATGCCTATATGTTTGCTGGATTTTATCAAAAGCTTTTTCTGTGTCTAATAATATAATCATGTGGTTTCTTCTTTACATCTGCTGATATATTTAATTACATTTATGGTCTTGCAGATGTTGAACTAGCCCTGCATTCTGGGGATGAAGCCTACTTGTTCATGGTGGATAATTTTTGAGATGTATTGTTGGATCTGTTTTGCTAGAATCTTGTTGAGAATTTTACCATCTGTGTTCATCAAGCAGGCCAACTCTTAAGCTTCTAGATGGCTTGCTTAAATGTTGGTAGTTGGAGTGGTGAGCCAGGTGAGTGGGCTGGTTATATGACCTCAGAGATGCCTTCCTGGAATGGGCAATAGCAGTATCAGTGTTGGGATGATTCTCTGGATCTCAAACAATATGCATTTAAAATTGTGGTTGCTGTGATGGGCCGGGTAGTCCAGTCATCAGGTCTGCTGATGGTCCTGGCAGGTAGGTGCTAGGTGAAATGGTAGGAACTGAGAGTTTAGTTTCAACCTTCGGTCTTCAGAAGGAGTTCTCCGGTGTCCAAGGTAGTGGATTGGGTTGAGTAGTCCCCAAGACGTGGGTTAAGTTCTCTGCTTAGAGAGGGAGGTAAAGACAGGCTGGGTGGGCTTGTGTTCAGGGCCTGCTTAATAGTAAGAGAGGTACCATCTCTTGTGGACAAGGATAAAGCAATACTCAGGCCCAAGGCAGAGTGCGTGACTGAAGAACAGTAGCAGCTGTGCTGATACCCCTCCACTGGAGAGGGTTGGACCAGCCTTGGTGGTTACAGACTAGGCCAACTGGTGAAAAATGCATATTCTTCTTATGTCCCATTCTGACAGAGCTTACACACCTTCCTATCTCCAGCTCCAAAACCCATGCCCATTGCAACTAAGTCCCAGTGGTAATTCACACACTGCTTACATCCCAGTCTTGTCCCAGTGATGCTCACTTCCCAGCACTGGCAACTATAGCCCACACTTTACTCATTTCTCAGCCCCCTGACTAAAGGAATATTCCCAGCATGCACCCCAGTCTCAGCAGCATCAGCTAACGTTTCTCTAACTTCTCAGACCCAGCACTGCTAGGTCCCAAGATAGCACTCAGTCTGCCAAAGGCTAGGTTTGAAAATGACACCTTGCTGTAGGTGCTTAGATTTTAGAAAGGGTATAGTCCCAGCACAAGCTCCCTCCCTGGAGTAGTTCCATTTCATGGTCCCTTGACAGCTCTCTGCATCAGCTACAGGGCTCTCCAGTGGCCAGAACTGCAGGATTTCATGGTGGGGATGGGGGCTGCTGGAAGTCTTTCACTTACCCTTCCCCACATTGGGAAGTCACTCTTGGCTCCCAGCTGATCCTTAGTCAAGTAGACTGTCTTTCTTCCTTAACCTTCCCTGCCTCTGGTGTTTCCTGTCACTTTTCTGCTGAGTTCCAGTGCCCTCTCTTGGATAATGCATTCAAAGTATGCTTGTCTCTACTCTATTTTGGCTCTCCTAAATAGAGGAGGCAGGCTTGAAATGCTTCTAAGTCAGCCATCTCGAAGCACCTCCCTCTATGTTTCAAATTCTAAAAGGGTACAAAACCACTTTATTTTGTTTTTTTTAAGTAAAACATTTTCATGTGGAAAAAAGAAACCCATATTTTTCAGACACAAATAAAAATCATGTGAAATCCCACTACCCTGAGATTCTTGGAGCTGACATTTCTCTGACTAGTCTTTAGACATCTCTGCAAGCATAGATATTTACAGTATATGAATATTTTTTAATGGAATCATATTACATGTGCTTTTCTGATTTTATGATCTCTTATTTAACCCATGGGTATATAGAAGTTTCATTTATTCATTTTTTAAAATATTGGGTGTTTTAGTAATTTTTAAAATTGGTTTCCAACATAAACATAATCTGGTGAGAGAAACTAAGCCATATGATACTGATTGCTTCTGCATTTGTTGACGCTTGCCTAGTGTATGATTAATTTTACTAAATGCTGTAGGTGTGTTTGAAAGGAACATGAAATCTCTATATGTTGGTGCATGTTGGCTGTGTTAGAAGAGTTCTGTAAAGGTTTCCCACTAATATTTAAGATATGTCTATTTCTCTTTGTAGTTCTGTTTTTGCGTTATAAACTATAAGTTTCTGCTAGTAGATACAAGCTTAGAATTATTATATATTTCTAGAAAAATAATTCTTTTATTATTACATATCCTTAAATTTATTAAATGCTATGCAAAACTATATATTTTGTTTGATATTATATAGCTATGTAATTTTCCTTTTGGTTAGGTTTGGACCTAATATTTAACTTTTATTATTTTTGTATTTTTTACCAAACCTGAAATTTCTGTTCTATTTATATGGTGAATTTGGCATATTTACATTTATTATCATTGCAAATATATTTGGATTCTTCTTTACCATCTTATTCTGTGCTTTCTGTTATGACATTTCAGTTCTTTTTTCTCTTTCTATTCCTGTCATAATAATATTTTACTTCACATTAAAAACTCTTGCACATATTAAAATATTATATGCCTCTTTCTAGCAATGTATACTTTTTAATATATTTCAGATTTATACTCTTTACTGAAGTGCATATTATTAATTTATTTCTATAAAAGCACACTTTTTGTGTTCTACTTAAGAAATATTTTCATGTTCCAAGGACATTAAGATATTATCTTTACAAGATTTTGCTTTGCCTTTTGCATTTAGATCCACAGTTAATCCAAAATTGATATATATGTATTCGTGAAGCAGGAGCCAAGATTATTTATTTATTATTATTATTTATTTGCTCCAACATTATTAATGGAATAGGTTTTTATTTACCCAAAAACACTGCAGGCTCAAAATTTTTCCAAACGTTAAAGGGTTACATATGTCTAGCTCTGTTTCTAGACTCACTATTCATTCCATTGATCAGTTTGCCTGTCTTTAGGCTATGTATTAATTAAAACAATAATTATTTAGTTCACAGTTTTGTGGATCAAAAAATGGGACTGGGGCCAGGCGCAGTGGCTCATGCCTGTAATCCCAACATTTTGGGAGGCACAGGAGAGAGGATTGCCTGAGCCCAGGGGTTTGAAACCAGCTTAGGCAGCTTGGCGAGACCTCATCTCTACAATAAATCAAAAAATTAGCCAGGCGTGGTGGCACATGCCTGTGGTTCCAGCTACTTGGATGGCTGAGGTGGAAGGATCGCCTGAGCCCCGAAGGTTAAGGCTGTGGTGGCTGTGAGCATGCCACTGCACACCAGCCTGGGAGACAGAGTAAGACTCTGACTCAAAAAAATAAAAAATATACGTAATAAAATATTGGAGCTGGTCATAGTGGAAGTTATTCTGATCTTGAATGGGTTGTCAGTCACCTGTTAGTCAAGTAGGAAGTTCTTGTGGGGTTTGCTTGGATACTGGATGAAACAATAGGAGCAACAGAGTCATGTATTTTTCACCATCCAACAAGCAAGCCTGTATTTTGTACATAATATTAGTAAGAATTCAAGACAATGAGTAGAGATGTTTAAGTGCTCTCATAAGATGCCTTGGCTCAGAACTGACACAATGTCTTTTCTGCCACATTCTATCCACAAAACTAACACAGGTTCAAAAAGTAGAAAAAACTACTTCAATCTTGATGGGAAATGCTTCATAAGCAAAATTACCAGGGTGCATGGACACAGGTAAAGGAATAAATTCAGCCATTTTTGCAAATAATCAGTAACAGTCCACTGTTTGAATATAATTATTCGCACCCTTCCCATATTAAAAATACACTGAGCCCAATCTAATAACCCCCAAAAATTGTATTCAGTCATAACATCATATGTGATGTCCAGGATCTCAAGATTTATATCATGTTTAAATGCAGATTTTTCTATGAAGTTTCTCTTGATCTGGAAATTTATAAACTAAAAAAGACAGAATATGTGAACCCCACACACCCAACGTATAAAGTTTTATATCTTATTATATTATAATGTTCTAAGTTCCTCAGTCCAATTTATTCACTGACAGAATGTATTTCTTGTCAAAATGTATGCCATAGTACCAAAAAGGAAATCATCAAGCAGAGTTTCATATAACTCCATATTAGTTGCCTTATAGTGCTTCTGTTTCATATTAATTCCTTCTGGCTGTGTTGTTTACTGTTACATGAGTTGGTAGAACTCAGTGCATTTGATAAGTTTTGGCCATTTCTATTAGAAGGGCAATGAAATATGAACTAGAGAAGCAACTGATTCCCAACTACTACTTGCTATGAACTCCCCAGTACAGAAATGCCTTTTGCACCAAAGATTGTAAGAGCAGATACAGAAGGAAGTTCCTGGCATTAAGCTAAGGAGAAAAAATAAAACCTTCAAAAATTAATGTGAGTCCTAAATTTTTGGAGAGTAGTGGCATATATAAGGGCTTTGTTAGATTTCTAAAACTATTTTTTAATGCACATATTTGTTTTAAGAGGAAAGAAGAAATATCGCACAGTAGCTCCATGACATAGTTGTTATGTTTAACAGGGGTGCTGTTACTTGATATTAGTTGTGGGCTTATCGATCCTTTTTAGTTACCGTGGTTTTTCTCTGTAAGAATTTTAGAGTGATGTGACATCAGAGTTATTTCCCAGTTACCCAATGAATGCCTATTCATCCTTTGCTTTTCTTTTATTGCTTTCCAACACAATATATTTTCTGGCAATGCGAATGGTATTCTGTTGGACAAAGGCAAGAAGAACTAATTTATCTTCAATAATTATTGGCAAGTAATTTGGTAACAAAGTCAATAACTTCTGCTAAATTTTCTGGGTCTCAACCTGGAATTTATTCTCTTGTGAAGATTAAGTTGAGGAGACATTTGCTGAAACCCAGAACCACAATGCTACAGAAGAGAAAAAATTAAATCATTCCTCCGTAACAGCCATTCATTTTGCAATGCATGCCTTGCATTGGAATAGAGTGAGTCTTTTTGTTTCCATGAAGCTCAACTAATGGGACATCCTAGACTTACATGAAAAATTGCTAATCGTTAGAAGAATGACAATAATAGTTGATTAAGAAGCAAACATTAGCAAGATGGCTGACTAAAGTTACTTGTACTTGTTCCCAAACATGCACACAAATAAAGGGAACAAAACAATAAATATACAACTATATTTTTACTGGAGTAACTGAAAAAGCACACTGGAAAGCACCAAGAGAGCAACAAAATTACTGCGGAGCACAGAAACTCAGGATAGCACTATAGAGACAGAAGTGACATTGTCTTCCCTACCAGGATTGGCTCAGAATTAGGAGGACCTTCTTACGGGAAAAACATAATATAGAGACCCTGGCAAGGCAGTCCCCATTGTTGTCACAGACACAAGCTGTCTTTGTTACAGAAGTCCCCTAGTCCTCTCAGGTCCCACATCCAGTTTACAAAGCTGCTAGGAATTTGTGCAGCTGCATTGCCTCAGAGTAAGAGCCTATGCTGAGAACCCCACACCCTTGAAACCTAAGTTGCTACATCATGGTGCCATCTTGAAACAAAACTCACTGTTAGAGTGCATCCTATTCTGATGGCTAGTAACCACTGATTTTTTTATCCCTGGGCACCACTGTCATTCCATCACATTCAAGTAGGTGACTGCAGCACCATAGTCTTAGCTTCCTGGAACTTAGGCCTGACAGAAGAACTGAAACTCCAGCATCCCAACCCAGGTAGCACACACTCACCCCAGGGAACATGCAGGCCTACACAGAGGGGAAGCTGCCTTTCAGAAAACTGGCCACCATAGATCTCATCACAAAGCCTGTTGGTTTGCCATGCCTGCATGCACCTGACAACTAGTTTAGCACCCCTACTGCAGCAAAAATCTTCACAACTGCTTCAGTTTAGGTCACTGTAGCAATTGCAAACATTGCTGCCAAGGACTACAGCTGAAGAAACTTTATGGAGATTATGCTATTGAGTCCACCCCAAACCAAAGACAATGCACCATACCTAACCAAAACCTTGGAACCATTTATAGGAAAAAGTATCTCCCTACAAAAGCTACTCCATAAAATTGGAAAAACCAACTGTGCCACTAGATGTGCAGATATCAATGTAGGGAAAAAAAGCTAGGAAATGTGATACCCCCCCAAAGAAATATCTTAAGTCTCCAGGAACAGACCCTAAAGCAAAGGATTTTTTCCAAATGCCTGAAACAGAATTCACCATAATGATCATAAGGAAAGTCAACAAGATACAATAGAACGCAGACAAACAATTCAATAAAATCAGGAAAGCAATCTAAATGAGAAGTTAAACAGACATAGACTATCTAAATGAGAAATTCAATAAAGAAATGGATTTTATTTAAAAAATAGAAATCTTGAAGATAAATAATTCAATGAATGAAATAAAAGGTACAGTTAAAAGCTTCAAAAATAGACTAGATGTGGCAGGAGAAAAAAAATTACTAACTTGAAGACACATCTTTTGAAATAACCCAGTAAGAGAAGACAAAAAAGAAAGAAGAATTTTTTTTAAATGAGGAAAGCCTATGGGACTCTGGTACACATTAAGCAAACCAATATAGCCATGTGCCACATGTTTTAGTGAATGATAAGCTGCATATACAACAGTTGTCTCAAAATATTATACTATCATATTTTTACTGCATATTTTATATGTTTAAATGCATAAATACCATCGTGTTGCAATTGCCTACAGTTTTCAGTACAATAATATGCTGCACAGGTTTGTAGCCTAGGCACAACAGGCTATATCATGGAGCCTAGGTTTTAGAAACTACTATGAATAACTATATGCCAGCAAATTAGAGAATATAAAACAACCATATAAATGCATACAACCTTCCAAGATTAAATTATAAAGAAATTAAAAAGCTGAACAGGCCAATAATGAGTAAAGTAATTGGAGCAATAACAAAAAGCCTGCCATCAAAGAAAAACCATTCACTGCTGATTTCTACCAAACATTTAAAGAAGGGCTAATATCAATTATCCTCAAACTATTGCAGAAAATTAAAAAGAAAATAATATAAAATTGATTGTACAAAGCCAACATTACCCTGATTCTAAAACCAGACAAGAAAACACACACACATACACACATACACAAACACACACATACCCCAAAGACTATAAACCAATAACACTGATGAATATAGATATAAAAATTGTCAAAAAGATACTAGCAAACTAAATTCAATAGCATATTCAAAAGGTCATTTACCATGATCAAGTGGGATTCATCCAAGGGAAGCAAGGATGACTCAACATTCGCAAATCAATAAATGTGATATACCACATTAGCAGAAAGAAATACAAAAATCATATGGTCATTTCAATAAATGCAGAGAAAGTACTTGACACAAGTCAGCATTCCTTCATGATAAAGACTCTCAAAAATGTAGATATAGAAGGCATACTCCTTAGCACAATACAGGTTATATATGACAAACACACAGCTAAGATCATTCTGAATAGGGAGAACCTGAAAGCTTTTCTCTAAGATCAGGGAAAAGAAAAGGATGCCAAGTTTCACCACTTCAGAAAGTCCTCACCAGAGTAATTAGGCAAAAGAAAGAAATAAAAGACATCCAAATTGGAAAGGGAGAAGTAAGTTGTCCCTGGTTGCCCATGACATGCTCTTAAATAAAGAAAGCCTTAAGGACTCCATAAATACAGTTATACCTAAGAAATAAATCTAGTTTTGGGGGTGCAAGATCAACATACAAAAATCCATACAGTTTCTATATTCCAATAGTGAACTATCTGAAAAAGAAATCAATAAAATAATTTAATTTATAATAACCATCAAAAGCAGTGCCTAGGAATAAACTAACCAAGAAGGTAAAAGATCTCTACACTGAAAAATATAAAACATTAATAAAGTAAATTGAAGAAGACAAATAAATGGAAAGATATCTTATGTTCATGGATTGGAGGAACTAATATTGTCAAAATGGTCACACCACCCAAATAATCTACAGATTTAATGCAATTCTTACCAATATATCAATGATTTTTTTTTAGAAAAAAAAGCCTAAAATTTATATAGAACACAAGTATCATGAACAGCCAGTATAATTCTAAACAAAATTAAAAATCTGTAAGCATTCCACATTTTGACTTCAAAATACACCAGAAAGCCATACTAACCAAAACAGCCTGGAATTGCCCTAAAAACACACAGATTGAACAATGAAGTAAAGAGTTCAGAAATAAATTTATGCACCTGCAGTCAATTGGTTTTCAACAAAGTTGACAAGAACACACATTAGGGAAAAGACAGTATCTTGAAGTCATGGAGTTGGGAAAATTGGATATTCACATGCAGAAAAATATAGACCCTTATTTCTTAAAATATAAAAATCAGCACAAAATGGATTAAAAAGTTAAGTATGAAACCGGAAATTATGAAATTACTATAAGAAAACAGATGAAATGCTTCACAACATTGGGCTGAGCACAGATTTTTAAAATACTACTTTAAAAGCACAGGCAACAAAAACAAAAATAGAAAAATGGAATTACATCAAACTAAAAAGCTTTTGCACAGCAAAGGAAACAACAGAGTGAACAGAAAACCTACATAATAAGAGATAATATTTGCGAACTATTCATCTGGCAGTTCCTTACATCCAGAATATGTAAGGAACTTAAGCAACTCATCAACAATAAGACGAAAAACTCCATTTTTTAATGAGCAAAAGATCTTAATAGACATTTCTGAAAAGAAAACATATAAATGACCAACAAATATATTACTAATCACCAGGGAAATGCAAATCAAAACAACAATAAGACATCACTTCACTCCACAAAGAGTAGCTATTATGATAATAGAATAGTGATTATCAAAAAGACAAAATAAAACAAAATGTTGGAGAGGATGTGAAGAAAAGACATACACACTGTTGGTGGAAGTATAAATTAATACAGCCATTATGGAAAACAGCATAGAGGGTCCTCAAAAAATTGAAAATAGAACTACGATATGATCCAGCAATTTCACTTCTGGGTATGTGTCAAAAAAATGAAATCAGTATGTCGAAGAGATATCTGCACTCTCATGTTCATTGCAGCGTTATTTACATTAGCCAAACTATGGAATCAAAAATTATAAAATCTTGTCATTTGTGACAACATAGATGAACCTGGAGAATATCATGATAGGTGAAATAAGCCAGACACATAAAGAAAAATACTGCATGATCTTACTCATATGTGGAACTTTTTTAAAAGTTGGCATCATAAAAAGAGAAAGTAGAACTGGGTAGAGGGGATATGGGGAGAGATTGATCAATGGGCACAAAATTATAATTAGGAGGAATAAATTCTGGTGCTCCATTGCACGCAGAGTGACTATAGTTAATATAGGTATTTTATATTACAAAATAACTGTAAGAGAGTTTTGAATGTTTTCACAATAAAGAAATGATAAATGCATGAGGTGACGAATACATTAACTGTTAACTGTTCTGGGTTGATTGATCATTATACAACATATATATGTATTGAAATATCAAATTTTACTCCATAAATATATACTGTTACAATATGTGGATTAAATTTTTTAAAATACAAATTATATAAACTTTTAAAATGATATTATAAAATGAATAAACTCAGACTTTAATTAAGCAATCCAGACACATCAACAAAAATAAATCTCAAAAACGTGTTGAACAAAATAAATTACAGGGTAAAATATATACTATATTATATAACTTATTGCATCTTTATATACATGAATCTATGTACTATTTATGAACACATGCATATAGAATATATACTATGGCTTTAGCATGATGGTTATATCTGAGTAAGGAGCAAAGTGAATCTGAGAAACATTAACAAGTGCCTTTAACTATATTTGTAACATTTTATTTGATGGGTAAAATGGATGTTTGCAATGCTATTCTCTATGCCTTTCTATATGCTTTCTTTATTTCATAAGTTAAAAATTTTACAAAGATTCAGAGTGCTTTGCAAATAATATACCAACCCTGATATAGGAAGATGGCAAAGACTATAGACTAGTATAGATTCTAAAAGAAAAGTTCATAAAAATGAGCAAAATAAGAATGGCAGGAGAAAAGGATAAGAACAAAGAGAAAGCGAATTCCATTAACCTTATTCTCCATAGGCTTAATAATAAATTGACTAAATTTAGGAATTTAAGTCAGAGCATAAAACAAGAGCTTGTGCACTATTTATTCTTTTGTGAAGTAAACCTAGGAACTGAAGAAAGGGTGTTGAAAATAAGGAAACAGAATACGAAAGATTAGCCTTGTATGTTAGGGACTTGATCACCACTTTGGACACCTAGGGCTAAACGTCAATAGGGAATCCTGTGAGAAATTTTGCAAAATATACTTCAGCTCCCATGTCTGACTGGTTTAGAATGCTCATGAAATAATAATTCCTTCACACTTTCTACTTGCTTAAATGTATCTGACTGGTTGATTAGGTTTCTGCAAGTATTTCATGCAGTAGCATTCAAGTAGCCCTAGAACAGAAAACAATAAATATTTGGTAAACCAGAGGTGAGATATTATCTTATTATACCAGTGCACAGTTGTTTGCTGCATCAATGGTTAAAATAAGGTGAGCCAGGAGCATGTGAGAATATGAGGTACCTTTACAATTAAACTGTTTTAGCTCTCAAATTCACACATATCCTGTACCAAATCCCATCTGCCATGGACACTTTAAAGTGGTTCCTGGCCAGAATCTCTAAAAAAGACTCAAGATACAAGGGCTAGTGGAACAAGCTACAATTCTTGATATTGCAAATGGTCTCGAAGTCATATTGAAATGTATTATTTATCTATTCTATTATTTATTCTGGGTAGTTATTCTTAATTAGCCCTTAAATTGGTCCAATTTTTTTTTTTTACCCAGTGGGGTCTCCTAGATCTTCAGCCCTGAGGCATCCAAGTTTTTAGGTGCTCTACCCTTGTTGGACTGTCATAGCTACAGTTTTCAATATATAACTATCATTGAATTTGAAGGCATCAAAATATGACTTACTGAGTCCCCTGAATTTCTGATATACTCATTTCTATCCCCATTTGTGTAGCAGCAATCCTAGATTCTAATTGGGATATAATAAGAGATCTCATTGAAATTAAGATGAATTTCCCCCACCTGTATGGTAATTCCTTTCTTTGCTACTTCAATAGCATGAGGAGTGCAAATTATGGCAGTCACAGCTTCAATAGATTCTTTACTTAGTACCCTGGTAAAAACATTACTTCACCTGCCCTGAGAATAAGGACTTTTAATTCAGCAGAGCTTCAGATTGCACAAGAAACACAAATTTCACAAGTGGGCAACTGGAAGAGATAGTGAGAGGGCCAATTTTGCTTCCACATTTAGTTCTCAAACTCACGTAGTCTAGTTGTTAGGCTCATAGTGTGAAGTACTGGTTATTAGTTAAATATATAAACTGCATTTTTGAGAACAGATCTTATATCTTGTAAAGAGTAATACTCAAACTGATATTTTAACTGAGCTTTAAATAAGCCATTCTATTATCACACTAGCAATTTATCTCCATGTGATGTAGTATACAACATTAGTAGTTAATCACAAGAATGGCTACACATCCTATATAGCCATACATTTTTATGAGAAAAGCCTCCTGTGGCCAGATGTAATATTATACAGATCTTATGTTGGTAAATTAGGCATTCAAACCCCTCAGAGGATAGAGTTGGCAGAGGCACTGCATACAGAGAAAACAAGCCCATATCTAAAATGGAATATAGGTTGACAATTTCAGGTTTGAATAGTCTGGTGTAATCCACCTGTCTGTAAGTGGTTACCTAGTGTCTCTGAAAGATGACGTCAAATCAACGGCTTAGTGCTAACCTTAGTTGACAGAAGAGTAGTCAAAAATGATCTGCCTAGTGAGGGGTAGCCTCTATGTCTGCCATGATCACTAGTCTGGTCACAGGCCCATATGTGAATACTAGGATAACCAAGGGAAAAAATCGGCTAACATCCACAAGGTAAGCCATCTATCTCATGTAGCTGATATTGAGTGACTCCTCTGAGAAAGATGCCGATGGGACGTCAGACACAAAGATTCTATCCACACGTTTTCCTCAGACTTCTTAGTTTTTGGTCATTGTGTTAGTCTGCTTTGTGTTACTATATACCTGAGACTGGGTAATTTATAAAAAACAAAGAGGTTTATTTGGCTCACAGTCTGCATGCTGTACAAGAAGGATCGTGCCGGTATCTGCTCAGCTCCAATGAGGCCTGAGGAAGATTTTACTTATGTTTATTAAGACAAGGGGAGCTAATGTGTCACATGGCAAGAGAGGGAGCCAGGGAGGGGGATGGAAGTGACATGCTCTCTTTAACAATATGTTCTCATGTTAACTAATAGAGTTAGGACTCACTCATTACCACAAGAAAGGCATTAGGCCATCCATGACCCAAACACCTCCCACCAGGCCACACCTCCAACATTGGGGAACACATTTTAAAATGAGATTTGGAGGGGACAAACATCTAAATCAGATCAGTCATCTATTCTTGCTCTTTCTTTTTTTTTGTTTTTTTGTTTTTTGGGTTTTTTTTTGAGCTGGAGTCTCACTCTGTCGCCCAGACTGGAGTGCAGTGGCCGCTCCCGGCCACCGCAGCCTCGACCTGCTGGGCTCCGGCGATCCTTCCGCCTCAGCCTTCCAAGTAGCTGGAACTACAGGCGCACGCTACCACGCCCAGCT
>CAUYQG010053404.1:0-23162 GCA_963574415.1 Tarsius wallacei
GTACCAAAAATGTAGACTGGGTCTGCATATTTTTAGTGACTTGCTTTGGAGTTCAGGTGTCAGGTGATGCTTGAAGTTTAAAATTCCATTATTTCTCCACTCCAGCCTCCTTCCTCCCTTTCTCTCCTGGAATAGGTTTGGCCTGGAGTAGATAGATCCCTGAGCCACATTCCTGGCCTTGGGTATCTTGAAAGTACTTCATTGAGGAAATAAATGTTTGTTTACAGATTTCATTTCAGTAGTCAGGAAGAATCAGGCATGCTCAGGTGGTCTGTAGCTAATGGGCCACTTGGTGGTGCCCTATCCTCTGTGGGAACCCAGTAGTATCTCTTGGGAAAAATTCCTCAGCATTTGAAATGGCTGCCTGAGCCTGGGATTTCAGCATTAACCTCACATGTTTAAGGTGACACTAGTAGTAGACATTAGTAGACACTAGTAGACTTTTTTTTGAACTATTGTGCAAATTGAGAGACTCTCAAAAAGTATCACAAGAAAGCTTGTTGTGCAACGTTTCTCCATTGTGAAAAATTTTATATATATATAATATATATGTTTTATATATATATATAAAATATATATGTTTTTTCCCTCCTTGAGGAAAGATTGAAAGAAAAAGATGAAAATAAAATCAATAATCCTAGATTTAATCACTGATATTATATTGGCATCTTTATAATGTTTTTCTCCTGAAGCATTTTTCCCTATTGAGAACATTTGTTTAATTGATGCATAATCCTTTTTTGCGGCTGTATCATAACTGACTTGATCATTTTTCTATTCTTAGATATTTAGATTATTTCACATTTTTCTACTAGTAGCTAGTAGTAATAGGTAATAAATATTGAGTATTATTAGCCTAGAATTGCATCTAATGTTAAAATGAATATTTTCTCGTTTTAATCTTAGTCTGAGTTTGGGACTTTCTTTTTCTTTTCTTTTTTTAGACTCCGCTCCAGAGGCCGAACGTGGATTCTGGAGCCAATGCCTGAGTTTGAATCCCAGTTTCTCCACTTGTTAATTTTCTGACCTTGAACAAATTACTTAACTTCTCAATGCCTTAGTTTTATAAATCTATAAAATGGGAATGATAACAGTTCTCCATAGTGAGAGATGTAAATTGCTTAGGATGGGGCCTGGTATGTAGTAAGTGTTATGTTATCAAGCATTGTACTTATAGAACACAAGAACTGGATGAGCATCTTAAAAGCTTTTGGTTGCTATTGCCAGATTCCAGAAAGGTTATATATACCAGTGCAGTCTCCCACCAGCACCATCTCGGGGTACTTGTTTTTACCATATAGATCTATTCCTCACGTGCATCTGTCGCTTTTGGCATACCGTCCTTCATTCTTCTTAGCTCCACTACCCCTGATTTTTTGTTAGATAGCTTATCTACTCATTAATAAGAGTATAGAAACAAAGAAAAATGTATTGGTCATTCTTTCCTTTTGTATATTACCTTCCTCCCTTCCTGGTGACCATTTTACTTTCTCATGCAGATAGGTAGGAGGGGCCATGGAATTTGAAAGTTTCAGACTACTGTTCTTAATAGTAGATAATAAGGATGCAGAGAGTCTTTTTAAAACGACTATCAGGAGATCTGAGAAGAGTGTCCACTTCTTCAAAATATTGCCTTTGCTTTTTTTTTTTTTTTTTTTTTTTTGAGTTGGAGTCTCACTCTGTTGCCCAGACTGGAGTGCAGTGGCCGCTCCCGGCCACTGCAGCCTCGACCTGCTGGGCTCCGGCGATCCTTTCGAGTAGCGGAATTACAGTAGCGGAATTACATGCCCAGCTCGTTTTTGATTTATGGTAGAGATGAGGTCTCGCCAAGTTGCCCAGGCAGGTCTCGAACCCACTGGCTCAGGCAATCCACTCACCTCAGCCTCCCAAGGCACCGGATTACAGGCTGAGCCACCAAGCCCGGCTGCCTTTGCTTTTTAAGAAGAGCAAGTGAACGAGGCAGGAGTTCTTTAGCAAGCTGAGGTGTGGAGATGATCAACCCAGGGTGATACCCCTAGTGGGTAAACTTAGGGGGAAGCTCTTTTCTTCTCTGACCTCAGTCAGAGCTATTTTATCACCATTTGTCTTACATATGATGTTTTGGGTGTACTTTCCTTGGGAGAATGAGTCCCTGGCCAAAACAGCTTTGAAGATCTTTTCCTCCAAGGGAACTAGAACCCCGGAGGGAAGGCTCCTGGCACTCCAGACACTTAACCCTTTTGGTCATCTGTGCTCATGGGTATGACTGTGCGATGATGGTAGGGGTGGGTGGGCACAGAGCCCTTCGGGGATGGACTTGCGGCGCCAAGAGTGTGGCTTCCAAAGTCCACTGGGGCTAAAGCAGCTGTTCACACCAGCTGTAAACTTTAAATAAGAAGCTTTGGGTAGGAGGTCATCTGTTTGTGAAACAAGTCTAGAATGACAATTTTTTTCCGGTGGTTCATAGCAGTTGTCTTTGGTGTTCCCCACCCTTGTATCCCTGCTGCTGACTCACTCTGTGACTGGCCCTGTTGTATTATGGGAGTGAAAGGTGTTCTACATGTGAATCATGCCTGTAATTTCCATTGCCTCAAGTGTGGTCTCACAACCAGAGAAGATATTCTTAAACCCCTGGTCAAAATAAAAGAGACAACAATTGTATGAAAGATCACTAGGTCACTCTGTTAAAAAAAAAAAAATTAGATGACTTTTAGACCACATATTAAGGTTTATTTGGGTTTATTCCTTAGGTTATTGTGACAAATTCATGGTACCAGTAAATACTTATTTAAAAAAACAAACAAAAAAACCTCTGATTATATTCACAGTAAACAGAATTAGAGTATTTCAGAAAGACAAGAGCTCCCAAGTTCTTACTTTTAACCTTGTATTATTTACCTTATCACCTGGAGAAGAATGAAGAATTTCTCCGTACCTTTTTAAAATTTGCAACATAGAGGAATTTTATGCAATTTGTTTAGTGATGGGATTGATTCCTCAACAGCCAAGGGTGTTTTATTTTGGTTTTTCTTTTTTTGGAGTTGGTATAGGAAGAAACTGGAACACCTGTGTACCTCATGCCATTTTCTGGTTCCTTGATGTTGGTGACTGTATGGCCCCCACTTACCCTCATCTCTTGATCCTGTGTGGTAGGAAGGGTATTAGAAAATCTAGACCAAATGCCAGCTCTGCTGTTTTCTTGCTTACAGAAACTTTGGACTAGATTATGTTCACTGAAATTTAAAAAAAAAAATCAGTAAGATGAGGACAATGATAACCTAAACACAGCAGTAGGACTGTTGTGAGGTGATATGAAATTCTGTAGTGTGTATTGCATAGTGACCTTGACATTTGCTGCAGGGGCTTGATATGTGTTTGCTGATTGAATGGGAATGAGTAGAAAGCAGTAGTATTTCTTGAGGGCCTACTCTGCTATCTTCTGTATAGTATATCATCGTGTTTAGTGCTTGTAACAATACTATGTGATAAGTCTCTACTGATAACTATGACTCTGTTTTATAGATGAGAAAACTTGAGTTTCACAGGAATGGAATCATCTTCCCATGCTGATATTGCTAGCCAGTGTTACTACTAAGATTTGAACTCAGGTGTGTGTAGATTCCTTGCCTAAGTCATGTTTTTTATCCCCACCACACAGCTACCTGCCAAATGGAGTCTAGTGAAACCGTATAGAGGGGAAATTCCCTTTGTATTTTGAAGTCTAAAGGCACTTACTTATTTAATGAACTTACGCAGGCAGATGTGGTCTAGATAGGTTATTGGTTGGGCTAGGAAATAGCATAAAGTTAAGAGAAAATAAGATTCTTTCAAAAGCCAACAAGTCATAAAATTCCAAAGAAACCCAAGAAACTATATGCATTCCCTATAATTTGTTGTTTATATTTTTATCTGAGCTATAGGAGGTCCTATGTTGATAATTTTTGAGGATATTGTATATTAATTTGAATTTATTTATTTATATTTTTTAGTGGCAAGGTCTCACTCTGTCAACTAAGCTGGAATGCAGTGGTGCTATTATAGCTCACTGCAGCATTGAACTTCTGAGCTCAAGCAGTCCTCCCATCTCAGCCTCACAAGTAGCTGGGGCTGCAGGCATGAACCCCCATATCTGGCTAGTTAAAAAAAAAAAACTAGAGGTGGGGGTCTTGCTCTGTTGTCCATGCTGGTCTCATATTCCTGGTCTCAAGTAATTCTTCCTCCTCAGCCTCCCAAAGTGTTGGGATTACAGGTATGAGCTGCCATGCTTAGCCTAATTTGAATTTTAAAGTGAACTGTTTTCCTTACATATACAGCAGTAGTTATCATTATAAAAGTTTTCAAAACCGAAGACTTAACTCAAAATTATTTAAGGTATTCATATAGATAATGGATTTATCTTACATATAAATAAGTAGAAATGGTGTTTATTTAAGTTATTTTCATCAGTTTGTATACTTTCTGTGTGGTTTGGGATATATTCTTATCCAAATCTCTAAATCTAGAAGGAAAACTTAAAACATTGAAAACATAAAAAAAAAAAGTCTAATTTCTTAAAGTTAGTATATTACAGGTAAAGAATTGCAGAAACTTTCTGTCCTTAACAGTGACTCAGATTGGCAGAAGTTAGATCACATATAGACTTTAATGTACCAGTGTAAGTAGAATAGAAATCTCTTTATGTTCATATGTTTTTGGGATGTTCAGACAGGAGAAAGTAGATTAAAAGCAGCTTCCATGCAGGAAGCATGTTCTCTGATATTGTATCTGTCTGAAGATAAGTAACAATATCTGTTACCTGCTTCAATGCCTTCTGGAATTTTTGATAGTGTGTATCTATAGTATGATATTTAAACTTTTTAATGAGCTTAATTTAAGTGAACTTGCCCTTCTAATTTTGTCTGTGAAGTTAAGTTCATACAAAAGAAAACTTGCCTATATTTTTTTTTAAAAAGGAGATTCTAAGAGTTTTATATTGAATTCTTGGCCAAGTGTGAGAACAGATACCAATAAATTCCTTTTCAGAGCAGAACCTGATTTCCCTGTTCCTGGCCCACAGTGTTGTTGGTCCTTAGCCCAGCAACTGCACTGGCAGGAAGGCAGGGATCTGATCATTGATTGTAGAGGCCGGGTGGTGGCAAAGGGGGAGATGCACAAAAAGGCATTTGTGGGGAGAGAGTCATGGCATCTATTGTTCTACATCTCAGCTTACCTAGCACATTCTACCATTCTACTCTTGTCCGGTTTCTGGATTCGTGACAAATATGGGCAAAACCATACAGCAGTTTGTTCTGTGGTAGTTCAACTCTGAACAAGGAGATCCTCTAGGCGAGGTGATTTCTGGCTATATTCTCAGTTACTGATTCTCCTTTCAGAGACTTTCTGTAGCCTTATCATCTTGTGTCCTTCCTGGGCAACCATCCTCTGAGGAAGGTATCACCCATTGCTCTCTACCTCTGTTCCCCATTCTACATCCCTCCTGTCTCTCCTTCCCCTTCCCTTTCCTCTTGCAGCCCTCAGCCTGAGAGCCAGTCCAGCCATGCCTGGAGTGCTTAGCTCTGTCTCCAGACCTGAATGAGGGAGTTCTGGTCTGGGATTGACTTTTTTTTTTTCTATATCTTCTATAGTGTCTATCAGAGTATTCAATATATAAATGAGTAAAAGAACTTGAAGCACATTTTTCCTCAGTTATTAATGTTCATACACAAATACATCATCTGTACCAGAATCATACATGCAATCTGGAAATATGTAGATGAAATATGGAAGACACCATCCTGACCCTTTCTCCTTCCAACTTTCACACCCGTCTACTGATGAAACTCCTCTTTCTCATGAGGTACATTTTTAATACATACTTATTATTTTGCATTTTTAAACTTAACTATATATTGGAAATATTGTCCATGTTTCTACATGCAGATTTTTAAAATTAAATTCTATAGGATGCGCAAACGTGAAGTATAATTCATCTAGTCTCCTATTGACTGATGTTTAAATGCTTCAAATATTTTGCTACAGTAAGCATCCTTGTATGCTAATCATATGTAAGCAAATATTTCTTTAATATTTCCTACAAGTGGAATTACTGGTTCAGAAAGTATGTGCATTTTAATGTATAATGGATACTGCCAAATTGCCCTCAAAAAAAGTCTTCGCCATTTTCCACACCCACATTACAGTAGTTTGGGACTACCTATTTCTCTGCATTAGCCGTTGTCCTTATAAATGTATGCCAATATGAAATAATTTTCTTTTTTTTAATTTTTGTATTTGAAATTACTTTCTTCATTTGCATTTCCTATTAGAAGGATGGTTTAGTAGTTCCCTATATCTTTTATTTTATTTTATTTTTTTGAGTTGGAGTCTCACTGTCGCCTAGACTGGAGTGCAGTGGCCGCTCCCAGCCACCGCAGCCTCGACCTGCTGGTCTCCGGCGATCCTTCCGCCTCAGCCTTCCGAGTAGCCGGAATTACAGGCGTGCGCTACCACGCCCGGCTAGTTTTTTTTTTTTTTGATTTATAGAGACGAGGTCTCGCCAAGTTGCCCAGGCGGGTCTCGAACCCACGGGCTCAGGCAATCCACTCACCTCAGCCTCCCAAAGGCGCGGGATTACAGGCTGAGCCACCGAGCCCGGCTAGTTCCCTATATCTTAATTGGCCATTCACATTTCTGTTGTGAGTTGTATGTCCACATCATTTGTGTTTTAGGGGGAGCTGTCCTTTTCTTCTTACTGGTGATAGGAGTTATCCATCTGTTTTGAGTATTCTTGATGAGTGTTGTACATGTAGCAGATATTTTCCTCTGGTGAGTTATTTTTAACTTTGTTTACAATGTCTGCTATTATATCAGTGGCTTGTCAAATTTGTTAGCTTTATTTGCTTAGTTTTTTGGGGGGGTTATAACTTGTTTTGAAACACTTTTTCTACCCAACTATTTTAAAAACATGGTTTTCTGTATTTTTTTCTAGGGGCTGTATTTGTTTTTAAAATGTTCTTATTTCTAATATTATATAATTTCCTCATGTACTGCCAGGAAGTATAAATCTGAAGACTTGACTGTAGCTGTGTGTTTGAGATGCACTGTTAGTTCCATGCTTTTCTTGAAGTGTGCAGGAAGAAAATCTCTCTCAATCAAAGCCTTAAAATATTTCTTTGCACCATGCAACAGCATGAGAATCTGCTGTCTGCTGTTGCCAAGGCAGTTACGGCAGAGGCAGACTATTGTGAGATCAGCTATAGGCTTGATGTGGATGAGACTGCAGTAGTGATGAAGCTAAGAAATTACTAGGAAAATAGCACATTGGTATACTTTTATTGATGGGGTGCTAAAAAATATTTGCAAAGTTTTAAAATGAAGAATAATGTTATAACTTTGGTGGAATTTTCCTGATAGGGACCTTCCTTTTAACAAAAGTGGACCAGAGGGGTAGAAGGTGGGGAGTAGCTTGTGGCTAGGGCTCAGAGGTAAAGTGGCTTCCTCTAAATCTTGTGTCCCACAGATGTGAGTCATAGACCAACGGAGGAAAGTTGGATTAACTGGCACATGAATAGAGAGTTGTATGTCTCTACTCATAGGAATAAACCACAACGATGCTTCTGTGGGAAAATTTGTAAGGCTTTTCAGCTAAATAAAATGGGAATGGGAACTCTTTTCCACACCTATTTTATTTACCTGGCAGCTACGATCTGCAGTCACAAGGAATGTTGGCTGAGGCTTCTGTGGTTGAAGGTCGAGTCAGGTGTGCAAGGGAGGTGATGTCAGAGTGAAGCAGGCTGCCCGGTGATGGCTGGGTGAGGGCTCGCAGGAGGTTAGAGGGGACCGTGCAGGGGTGCAGTGTGATGTGTAGCCTCTCTGATCCGTTCTCATCTGCTCCCTGTTCACCAGCTATGCGTTGTTCATTCATTTCAGGAATTAGTCTTTTCATGGATCGCAACTATTTCTTCCAGTTTTCTTTCTTCTGTAATTCCAAAAGTCTTGCTGATGTTCACTTGCAATAATTTCACTGTGTTGTACTACAGAGGTATTTGTAGGTAGTGGTGGGGAACCTGACAAGATCCCTTTCTTCCTTCTTCCCTCCATGTTTTTTCCCCCACAACTTCAACACTTCATGTTTTCCTCCTTTTTTTCTTTTTGCAAAGTGTTTCTCTAGCTATTCAAATAGAGCCTTTTGCAAAGTGCTTCTCTAGCTTTTAAAACTCCCACCTGCTCCTTATTGATGAACACGGACACCTCATCCTTCTCATGTGACTTCTTAGCAACACATGTGGTTCCCCTCCGTCATTCTTCAGAGTCAATTATCTGCGGAAGGTACATTCCATCTTTTGTGTCCCCAGAACTAACAATTGGGCCACACTTTGCGTTTTATTCTTTGTTGTTTAACTTTTTTTTTTTTTTAAGTTAGAACTTGGTTTTCCAAGTGTAATATTATAATACTAAGTATGCTTTTATAAATGACATCCCCTGCCCTTAGTAGCTTTGTGACCTTGGTCAAGTTGTTTGAGCTCTACTGCCTCAGTTTCTTCATCTGTAAATGAGGATAATCTCACAGGGTTATTATGAGTATACTATGCAGTGTATGTGTGTTATATGTGTGTGTGTGTGACTGAGAACAATACCTGGCAAATATTAAGTACTCACTTTCTAAGTGTTTGCTATGTTTTAGACCTGTTTTCAGTAAAATAGGCTCAGACTTTTCTGTAGTGGAGGCAGGGGTTCTAGAACAAAGATAATTGGAAAAGGAGAGATAGGAAGGGAAGGACTATTTCCTCAGCAGACACTTTGAACTTCTCAGCAACAGCTGATACAATTTTTTCATTTATAGCATATTTAGGATAGAGTTAGAAATCATACTAATATGTTTCAAGGCATCTTGGCAGCTATTAATCAAGCAGTATTGCAGTGCCATGATCAAATTTGCTAGCATCCTATTGCTGAAAATAAGCAGTGATCATTTTCTGTTTGTTGTTTTGGAGTTACTGTGTGTACAGTTTCTATTCAGGCAAGTGTATTTGTCTAATGTTTCAGACAAACATAGGAATGCTGAAGACAGTCTGCTGCTTGTTTAGAACAGGAGTTCTCATTTCTTGACTTTTCTTTATTCTTTTCTTAATGCGTAGAAATGAAGTTCTCATAAATTGGAGACACCTTGTTCTTCTTGCATTATTTATTAGATTAGGGATTCTGTTGTTTGAGGACATAGAAAAGAAGTGAGTTTGGAATCAGACTTTAGATCCCACTTAGCCTTTGGAATTCTAGGCTAGATTCTTTCTTCAAGTTTTGGTTTTCACAGCTTTAATGTGATTACCACCCAGCTCTGAGAATTGTTGTGAGATCCATGTGACAATTATCTGTGAAGTATACATAAAGAATTACCAGGGAGTGGTTTTGTCCCTGGAGGATACACGTCTAGCCTATAAAGGTGAGCTTTCCAAACCATGCTCCTAGTACACACATCAGGCATAAGTTAAACAAGTCAGGCTGGAAGTTGTTTTTTATTGCAGGGGAATTCTGCCTGGGGTGATAGAAGAGAGAATGTGATGAGTTAGTTCAGCTGTGAACGCTAACATTCTATTGGTTTGCCTCATTGAAAAAAAAAAAAGGCAAATCAAAGCTCTCTCTCTTTTTTTTAAGGGACAGCTTTAAACAGTCCCTTAAACAACTTTAAAATTAAAAGGCAAGATAGGCAAGTTTGTTTCTTTTTTGTAATAGTTGGATGTATCTCTTACAAAATCATAGAGGAGTCTGGCTCTGCTAATGTTTGTTTAAAAGGAGGTGTTGACTGGTTTTCGGCTGGCAAGTAGGAGTGTCTAGTCAGTGTTTCCCTTTCTACATAGAAAGTTAACAGGACTCTGACACATCAGAGTTTGTCTGGAGAGAGCTTGGGGCACTCCTGCGCAGGTTTGCCACAGAATGATGGGGCAGCTCATGAGAATCGATGGGGAATGGAACGCAAAACTGGTGGGACAGATGTGCTGTATGGGTTAGTAGTATCAGCTGTGCTATTGTGTTCGCGTTTTCAGAACTGGGAAAGGAAAATTGCCTACCTGCTTTGGTTGCATGGTGAGAGTTCAGCAGACTGAAGGGCACCTTTCAGAAATCTGCACTGAACTCCAGACTTCTGAGGCTCCCTGGAGAGACCTGCCCCCTATTGTTGTGCATAGGATATGTATTTGTATATTGCCAATGTCTGCTGTGTGTGTGATACTAAGTGCATTTAGCTTTGATTGGATTTAACTGAAAACCACTCGGTATAGATTGTAATAATCAGTGCTCTTTTTGCATTTATGTTTCCTCCTCTGTTCTATTATTCTTTGCATTCAGTGTCATTACATATTTTCAGCCATGTTGTATTTTATAAGGCAAACATAAATGTTATGTTGTCATTTAAAACTTAGTCTACAAATGAAATCGTTTTTAAATAAAGAAGTGTTATAAAACTTCATTCAGAATAATGACTGGATGGTCCGTATAATCAATAGAATTGGTTAAATCATGGGAATGTTTTGCCCTTTTTGTTGCCATAGCAACAGTGCTTTAGGTAGAAGTCTGTGTTACACGTCCTTGACTGAAATGACATAAAGACTCATTATGAGACTTGTAATTGAAAAATTAGGTGGTATCATTTGGAATACTCCCTCTTGAAATAATAAGTATGGAAAGTGGTATGATTTACAAAGTCTTCTCAGACGTTAAATTCCTCCTGTACTGTAGGTTGCTGTCTTGAAGAAGGTTTGAGACCCTTAAAATTCACATTAGCTCTTTCCTCATCTTGTAGCACTGTGGGGACATTATAGTGTTAAAGAGCTTCCCTTGATTTTTTAATGGAACTTATCTAGGTTTATCATGGTTTAAAAGAAAAGGTTTAGGTTGTTACTGTCAGAAAACAGTATCAGAATTCATGAAGTATGTGTGTTATTTGGTTAGCTTCAGTCTTTGTACCTTGCTTGTGTATTTTAGTTGTGGGTCCTAATTCCCATATGTTACCTGCCCAATATCTAGTACCATTTCACACTGTTAGCAGCAGTTTTGAACCTCTAGCACAACAACCACAACAAACCTCAGAGATCAAACAAACCTTTTCATGGTAATATTATTTAAGTGAATTTCTTCTCTGTACTTAGAGGTACATGATTTGATAAAGTCAACTTTCCTGATATACCACAGGAGTAAGAAATTAGCCAATTTCATCTCTAGAACCTATATTCTACTTTTTCATGTACCTTAAAGTATAGGACTGATTTTTATTAACTTAGAAAGTAAGAAATCTATTTTGTTAACCCTTATATACCCAAGAGGAGAAGAGCTTATGTAATATACATAATACATTAAATTTAAAGGAATGCAGTAGATTTGTAAGAGTTCATAGTATTTCATGATGATTAGATAAATTAATAAAATTTTGAAGGATAGTTAACAGGAGCGCCTTCATCTTATATTTTGTAACTTGATATGGAAGCTGTCTATTCTTAAATCATAACAATTTTTGATTAATAATAAATTTTACTGTTTTTTTTTTTTTTTTTTTGAGAATTTAGCATCAGGGTCCTACATTGTCCCTTGGATGGGAATGCTGTGGATATTATCTGGGAAGTCATTTTTTTGTTGAGTCTGTTTTCTTTTTGCTGGATACTTAGAAAACTGCTGCAGGAATGTGATATGAGTGCTAGACTTTGGCTCAGAGCTTCCTATTGTTCACAGTCAATTGTCCAAAGTTCACATTGCCCAGCAGGGCTAGATTCCCAAATTCCGCAGCTCCCTGTTGCTTAGACCTTTCATTTGAACGGTGGCAGTATCTTGGGTATGGTGGAAGCTACACTGGAGGGAATCACAAGTCTTGGGTTCTAACCATGGCTTTCAATGTTCAGTAATAAATCGGGGTGTCTTCTTGGTGGAGAAATCTACAGGGGGCTGACTTCTGTCTTGCTATCCTACTTTCCTTCAGGCCCCCCTTGACTACCCCCTTTCTTTTATCCCTGCTTACATGATGAGTGCCATGTCCTTTTCTCAGTTGGAGTGCTCATCACACTGCCTTCAGGTCAGCTGTTCTCTCTAGGTAATGAGCCATAGAGGTGAAAGCCTTGTGGTCCCAGCACTGGGCTCATCAAAGAACCCGATAGGTACTGAAATGAATGAGTAAGTAAGTGAGGGAAGTATGGAATCTGCATTTTGTCAGTAAGGAGGGATAATAGATTGTTTCTCTTTCTTCATTCTTGCATTAGGTACAAATTAGTAATTTAGCTTCCTTCTGAACTCTTTAGGAATAACAAGACTGAAAGACACTTAAGAGTCCATTATTACTTTAAGAAATAGTTGTATATACTACTGTATATAAGTGTATATGTAATTCTACATTGTTTTTGGATTGTCCTTTCTTAAACATAATTTACATCACAGGCATCTATTTGTTGAGTGCGTAAAGGCACTGTGGCATCTAGTATGGGGCAGACAAATTTGGATGAGATGTAGAGGATGCCCCTAAGGGCCCAACAGAGGAATTAATGAGTATGCTGTGGATTATATTGTTGGTTAACAAGTATTAGTATCATTGTTCTTGATATAGTAGTTACAAGCAAAGTACCTGGAGATTTTTCATTTGGAGTCAAGCAAATATAACAATTTTAGTATAAATTCGGAGCATTTATATTCATAATTAGCAAGCTTCTACCTTCTGAGTCTGCTTGCTGCAACCAGTTCCTCAGTGTTTTAATACTCAATGTTAAGTCAAAAAGTAGATTGAAATTTGGTGCCCTGAACGGTATCTGTTACAGATAGAACCAAATGATGGTCTGTATTTTGCCTCCTTTTTGTTTTGCCCTGCTGGTGATAGGAAATGGAAGGGGTTTCAAGGAGGTACTTTGGAGAAGAAATGCTTATGAAATACAGACTAGGTTATGTGGTTCCCCTCTCCCCTTCGTACTAGCATAAAGTAGGCAATCTCTAAGTAATATGCTATCATTGATAGCTTTGCAAATAATTGAATCTGAAAAGTGTTGGATTGCTTTGCTACAATTTCTTTGCCATTTCCTTATCACTGAACATTTATGTTTTTTCAAAACTTTGATTTTCCTGTTGTAAACATTCTGACTTACATTCTCATAGACACATTTTATAATATCATGCTTAACACTTCAGTATAGATTTTAGAAGTAGACTTGCTGGGAATGGGGGTATCAATTTTTAGGGCTTTTGATATACATCTAGATCAGCACTGTCTAATAGAGCTTTGTTCTAGAGCAGTGCTATCTGGTAGAAATTTCTGTGATGATGGGAATATTCTGTATCTGCCTTCCCATATGTTAGCCATTAGCTATATGTGCCTGTTGAGTACTTGAATTGTGAGTAGTGTAGCAAAGAAACTGAATTGTTGCTTTTATTTTGCTGTAATTGATTTTGGTGTCAACTTGAATAGGCACATGTAACTAGTGGCTACCATGTTGAACAGTTCAGGTCTAGAAGATGTAAATCAAATTACCCTTCCATAGCAGTATATAAGAGTATCTGGGCCGGGCTCGGTGGCTCAGCCTGTAATCCCGTGCCTTGGGAGGCTGAGGTGAGTGGGTTGCCTGAGCCCGTGGGTTCGAGACCCGCCTGGGCAACTTGGCAAGACCTCATCTCTACAATAAATCAGAAATGAGCCGGGCGTGGTAGCGCGTGCCTGTAGTTCCAGCTACTTGGAAGGCTGAGGCAGAAGGATCGCCGGAGCCTAGCAGGTCGAGGCTGCGGTGGCCGGGAGCGGCCACTGCACTCCAGTCTGGGTGACAGAGTGAGACTCCCACTCAAAAACAAAAAACAAAAAACAAAACAAAACAAAAAGAGTATCTGTGCCCTGTGTCCTTTTCAACATGAATATATTTTTTTCATAAAATTTTGTCAATTCAGTAGGTTAGAAAGCTTTATCTGTGTTATGATTACTTGAGTACTTGTGGAATTACATTTTTAGAAACAGATTACCTGTCTGCTTTTGCTCACAACTCTACTGAGGTGTTCATCTTTTTCTTTCTTATTTCTGTTTTTTTTTTTTTTTGTATTGATATTTGTGACTTTGTCTTATATTGCAGATGCTTTTCTCAGTTGATCTGTTTTTTTAAAAAAAAATATTGTTTATTTCAAATTATTGTAAAGCACATAAATACTTTTAATAAACAGGGCAAGCATTTTCAAATAAATCTTCATTACAGTAGTTTAAAGGGGCTCAGGGACACAGAATAAGGAGGAGGAGAGGTGAAGAAAGAGTGAGTGAGCTATGTCTTACCCCCAGGGAGAGGATGGAAAACATCTAAATTATGGTGGGAAAGGAAAGAAGACCACCAGGGAGAGAGAAAGAACTATTCCCAGATACAGGAAGGAGGAAGGAGGAAACAAAGAAGTAGAGTTTTGAGTGTTAGCTCTAGGTAAGATGGTGATTCTCCTTTGAAATAATCACTTGCTGAACTAGAGAATTCCAGCTGCTCTTTTCTCCTTAAACCAGAAGAAGCCTTCTCTCATCCTCTTCACTGTGTCTGTAGTAACCAGAGCAGGATCACTGTCTATCCTGAGGATCCAGTTGGTTGTTTCTTTGTTGCCAAACTGTCCAACACGGACTCTAGGAGAGAAACAGCAAAAAATGCTGCTGAATAACTAAGCAGAATATTTAATTCTGATGAATAATTAAGCCAGAGTCCACTTCAAGCCAAAGAATCTCAATTTAGGTCCTGCCTTGTATCATGACTTCACGCTATCTGCTGAATAATCGCGGACATTATCCTCTTTAAGTCTTGGTGTCTTCTGTAAAATGGGAATGGCGCTACCTGCCCTCCTTACGATTGTGAAGAACAATGGATGTAACAGGTGGCAAAGTGCTTTGGGAAGTTCAGTGTAAGGACTTGTGTGAAGTTAGACAACTTTGTGGTGGTGGAGGTGGGTTGTGGAACAGATGGCAAGAGGACATTTGTTTAATGGAGGAATGTTGGCAAAGACCTGGCAAGACACCAATCTGACATATGGCCCTTTAACACCTTTCTACAGATAGTCTAAAGTTGCCAGAATTTAACAAGAAAATTCAAATGTACCGAATGGTATCTTTTCAATTTTTTTTTTTTGTTTAATGCATGCTCACAAGCCTCCTTTGCATAGATTTTACTAACCTTATTTTATATCTTTTTTTTTCCTTCCAGATGAACGGGACAAAGTTCAAAAGAAAACATTCACAAAATGGATCAATCAGCATCTCATGAAGGTCAGTTTTTATTTCTTTCACATCTTGGAATTCTTTTGCATACTTCAATTTATTGTGCAGTAATTGATTGTATAGCTCTGAAGCACAGCGTTTGAATATCAGCTTGAAAGTTTAAATTCTGGAGCATTTCACATTCCTTCACATCTGTAATTATTTGGTGTGTGTGGCCTGTGCATAATGAAGGAGGTGGGAAGATAAGTACGCAGTGATTACAGTGCATTCTGTGACATTAGGAAAACTGGTTATTATTGGACTTAAAAAAAATCTCAGCAATGTGAAAAATCTGTAAATATTTATATGTCCATGCATAGGAAAGCTTCATTTTTCAGTAAGATATTTTTCTTCCCTTAAGATTCAAACCAAGTATTGGCATCAAATTTGTGTGGATGGCAGAGCGTTAGACGAGAAGAAAGATGGATTGTAGAGACAGAAGTCTAGACTAATTTAACTTCTTAGTATAATCCAGTGATTGGTGCTTATGTCTACATTTCTTTGTGAAGCAGTTAATAGTCGTGGTTCTTAAGTTTATATTTATTTGTGTTCCATGGGTCACTTTGAGAACCTGATATAAGTTCTTCGGAAAAAAAAAGTATGCAAAATTTGCATGTAAGTTCATGGAGTTATTAGATCCCACTGAATCCCTTCTATAAATTTCAGGTAAATTACTCTTAGGATTGCACAATCAACTGTTGGTTACTTCTCCCCTTTTTAGGGAGAGTCTAAAGTTGGAAACAGGGATATTACTGTGTGGAAAGAGTTTTCTCACATAGAAACATTATTTTAAGAGAGGTTATATTCTTCAGCTAACGTACATGTCGTCAACTATCATGTAGCTTAGGAGTGGTACCAGTCATGTAATAGCATCTAATCACCTGCCATAAAAGTGATTTTAATTGCAGGGACTTATCAGAATTACCTGAGAGGCGTGTCAGTCCCCTCTCTCACCACTCAACACAACCCTTTTCTCACATTCTGATAGTGTCCCTCAGAGAGGGCATGCCACCCACTTCCGAGCTGAGATTCACTTCTGTAGGGAGCTTCTCTTGCTACTGAGAGCTGAATCCTCTGGTGTGCAGGCAAGAGGTAAAAGGTTGAGACCCTCTGCTTTATGATGCTTTTGTGAGGAAATACATCACGAATTCTGATGATGGATGCAGGAGTTCACCTGCCCTCTCTGAAGCTTTTGTCTCATTCTGCATGTACCATGCACTTGGTGGGAGAGGGCCCAGTGTCCACAGCTGGGGCAGAGATGGGCTAGGGTACAGTTTGGGGTGTGGAACTTTGGAGCTGAAGACTCCAAAAGGATTTCCCCATCTCTGAGATGGCTCCAAGGGAAGCATGCTCTCTGAGGAAGAGGTGGCTATGTGACTTCCATCAGTCTGGCAGTCTTTGTAGCTATGGAGATCTGGGGGGTGGACATGGCTGAGGGGCACAGAGGGTTGTCCCATATCTTCTGTAGTGGCTGTGGTTCCAGGTTGGTAATCAAGTCTCAACTGCTGGCAGTAGCAAATGAGTGTTTATTGAGGGCCTATTATGTACCAGGCATGTTGGATGGGGTCTTTCATTTTATGGGTGGTTCATAAATGAGATGATTGCATATGAGGAGAGACTGTCTTTGCTAAAAGCACCAAAATACAAGTTGAACTTTTTGAGGACAGAGGCTGTATTGCTTATTCCTGGGCCTGTCATAAGCCTGCACAAACATTCTCAATTTGTGTGATACACATGGCATATATTAAATTGTTGACTCCTTCCAACTATCCTCCGAGGTGGCTTCATTTCAGTGGTTCTACACACATAGTCTTTTTTTTTTTTTTGAGTTGCAGTCTCACTCTGTCGCCCAGATTAGAGTGCAGTGGCATGCTCACAGCCACCACAGTCTCGACCTGCTGGGCTCAGGCGATCCTTCCACCTCAACCTTCCAAGTAGCTGGAACTACAGGTGTGGACCACCATGCCTGGCTCATTTTTGATTTATTGTAGAGACAAGGTCTCATCAAGTTACCCAGGCTGATCTCCAACCCCTGAACTCAGGCAATCCTTTCACCTCTGCCTCCCGAAGTGCTGGGATTAGATGTGAGCCACCAAACCTGGCTCTACACACATAGTCTTTAGAGTCAGACAGCAAGGGTACAAATCTTGATTTGCCTGGAAATGTCACCTTCTTCATTTTTTTAAAAAAATGACAAATCTCAAAGATTTAAAGCTAATAACTTTTGCTGCCACTTACTAAGAATTGGGAAAATAAACATTGTGGCACAAATGCTAATAGATACCAGCCTAACTGCTTATTGTTGTAATCAAATGAGTTCATTTCTTTCTTGGAGTCTGTAACCGGTCCAAATTTAAGGAGGCTCTGATTTGGTGAGGAGCCACTTGTGGGGGAGGGGGTAAGATAGACAGTATAGCTTGGCTCACTTGCACCGCCAGATAACTGTTTGCATTCTTGCTCAGTTTTGCTTTAGTTTCCACTCAAAGTGGACTTTTCTTATAATCCTAAGAGTTGTGCACTGAAATTTCTGACACAAAACTCCAGTGTGTCAGAACATAGCTTTTTATCTTTCATGCTTCTATTCTGGAAGTTATAGCATTAACTTCAAGTGAAGAAAAATGATTGAATATTCTAGAACATTTTGGGGCACCAGGCTGTTATGGTTTGTGGTGTTAGTTAATCAGAGAAAAGTCAGCCTTCTTGTGATCTTTTCTGGCTTTGACCTAAGATTTAATGAAAGGAGTGTTGCACTGGGTAGCCAGCCTTGTTTTAGCTCACTAAGAGGAATGTTGAACACTTTTGGGCGGCCATTTGGTCATAATCTGATTAGTGGGAAATATAAAGTATATGAATTTTGGATTAAAAATCTTAATATTAGAAAAATATTTCTTCTGTGTTGATTTTCTTATATTCTTCACTTGAAATGTTGACTATATTCAGAGAGAAACAGGGAATGGTGAGCAGTAGGTTCTGTATTTTCTTGACCTACCATATTCCTTTTCAATTAACGAAAAGTATGTATTTAAAGAGCTTGTAATAAAGTGGGCTTCTGTTATATAAATGTTAAGGGAAGGGATGACCATGATAAATGAGCCGATAAATAAGAGTATTGATGAATGAGGAGAGAAGAAGTGAGTAAGATCATTTGGATAAAAACTGAATGTTTCTACATGTGTTCTCTGTTTCGTCAGATTTGTTTTTGTTTTTATTTTTAGAGACAGGGTCTCGCGCCGTCACCCAAGCTGGAGTGCAGTGATGCAATCATAGCTCATTGCAAGCTCAAACTCCTGGGCTCAAGTGGTATTCCTGCCTCAGCCTTCTGACTAGCTGGAACTACAGGCACATGCCACCAGGCTAATTTTTAATTTTTTAATGTAGAGACAGGGCTTGCTATGTTACTCAGGCTGACATCAAACTCCTGGACTCAAGTGATCCTCCTTACCTTGGCCTCCCAAAGTGCTGTGGTTACAGGCATGAGCCACCATGCCTGGCCTGTTCCATCAGTTTTAGCCAAAGTCACAAAAAGTCCTTAAGCCATGAAGAAGGGAGGGGGAAAAAGGGATGTTAGAGGAGAAGAGAGATTTTAAATTTTATTTATTAATTTATTTGAGTTTGGGTTTTGCTCTGTCACCTAGACTGGAGTGCAGTGGCATGATCATGGCTCACCGCAGTTCAGGTAATCCTTCTGCCTCAGTCTCTCTCTCTCTCTCTCTCTCTCTCTCTCTCTTTTTAACTTAAAGACTTCGTTTAATTATAGTACATGGGCTGGGACTGATGGGAAGGTGTAGATGTAGTAGGCAAACATGGTTAGCATCAGTTACTCATCCCAATTGTCTTAGTTTCTTGAGCAACTGGGACTATAGGCGTGTGCCACTACACCCAGCTAAGTTTTTGATTTTATAGAGATGAGGTCTCACTATGCTGTCTAGGCTGGTCTTGAACTCCTGGGCTCAAGCAATTCTCCTACTTTGGCCTCCCAAAGTGCTGGGATTATAGGCACGGGCCACCATGCCTGGCCTTTTTTAATTTTTAAAAAAGAGTTATATTGTGTTAACTTCAAGGTAGGTTATCCTTGAAAGGAAAATGTCTGCTTGAAGGTTATCAGTCTGTGACATGTTCTTCAAACATGGGAGGCAGCAGGAGGGGAAGATAGAAGTTTGCCTTTGAGGTCAGGCAAATGGCAAGGGGGAAAGCTTTATAATTCATTCTTTGTGTGGACTTAGCCTTCTTATGCCCTCCTCTGTAAAATAGTGGCAATATTATCGACTGCAAGTTCCTAGGCTCTCATGTAGTAGAAATGGGCATGAAGCTAAGCAGATTCCCTGACAAGGCTTTACTGGGGGCTTGTACAAGGGAGACAGCTCAGGAGGAAGAGTTCTCTGGCTGGCTCCTCAAAGGGGGCCGGCCAAGGACTTTTGATAAGGGAAGGGGTGAACATCAAAGGAAAGATATGTTAGCATGATTAGGGAGGGGTTTTAGCTACACAAGTGTGGTGTAGATACATAACTTCTTCATAGGTCGCATATACAAAAAATGGCAGATAAGCCCTGCCTGGGGTGGGATTTTATAATGAAGCAACATACAGTCAGGCATTCTGAAAGGAGGGAACCCTAGAAATTTAGGATATAACTTGGCCATTTTGAATTAGCACAGCCATTTTGCTCCTTTCACCCCCTTGACACACCTTGCTGTTCAACTTGCACGAACCACATGGCCCTTTACCCTATAATTATTAACAAGAAAAAAAAATTGTTTTAGAAACCGATAATTCCACAGAACCCCTTAAGCATGTCCAGTCTTGCTAATAATCTATTTTTTAGTCATTCGCACTGATGCAGTGTTATTAGCCACCAGTGATGACCTCCAGCATACCACCAGGAGGCATGTTTATTGGTATGTTGTTATCATACGATCATGATAGCCTCCAGCCTGAGGTCATGAGACGTTGATGCCTGGCAATATCAGGATTTATGTGACTGCTATGGAA
Source organism: Tarsius wallacei (assembly GCA_963574415.1). Lineage (NCBI taxonomy): Eukaryota > Metazoa > Chordata > Mammalia > Primates > Tarsiidae > Tarsius > Tarsius wallacei. The sequence continues at coordinate 20,172 of CAUYQG010053404.1, forward strand.
ACCAAAGAGTGCCACTCTGGACATTCCTTTTGGCCCAGACCCTCCTCCAGGTCTAAGACCCCTGGCTTTGAAGGCTTACCTTAGCGCCTTTAAGTACACCTAGCTTCCAGCATTCCATGCCACACTTGCCTGAGTGCCACACTTGCCTGAGTGCCGGCCCCCTTTCTGTCTGTGAAAGGTGAATAATAAACTTTACTTCCTTCTACTTTCCTCTCTGTTGCAATCTTGCATTATTTCTGCGGCACTGGCCCACCTTGCCTTAGTTTACCTTTTCACACTCTCTGGTCCTTGTGTGCGTATGTGCGGGAGAGGGACAAACAGGGGGCTAGTGTCCCAAGCAAGATTTATGGCTTATCTTATTGAGTTTTTTCTAGGTTGTGTTCTGAGGTATGGTTCCAGCTGGAGTGTTGCTGTAAAATCTGGTGGTTAAAGTGTGTGAGGGAGGCTGTGTCCTATCCCTGCTCTCTCAATAATGCCAGGTAGTGTGAGTATTGAAATGAGATAATCTAAGTATAGAGCACTTGGCATATTGCTAAGCAGTCAATAATTGAGGGTTTCTGGTGTTGAACAGTTTGGTTTGGATGACATCAGACAAAATTGTGAAGTCAGGGTAAGTTGCCTTTGTCTCTTCTACCTCCCTTGTTCTTGTCCTTTTTCTTACCTCAAGTACTTTCCCTTTTAATTTATTCATGTTAGGAAAACCTGGAGTTTTGGGTTCAGACTCTTTTGAGGCGTTAGGTTGACCCATTGTTTCTTTGTCTTTGAGTCCTGCTGGGAAAACACTCAAGAATTACTTACCTGCAGCAATCGTGTTAGCTGTACCCTCCCTGCCCTCTGCCTGCCTGCCACAGAGTTTTAAGGTTGATTTGGGGGCCTAAAGTCCTTTTCTACCCCCTTTTTCCTCTTTTCCCACCTTATCCTCATAGGAAGAGAGTCAGCGAAGATTCATCAGACTTCTGAAAGGTTGGCAGCTTTTGGTCCTCAGTGGTAGTTTTATTTAGAGCCACACTTGAAGGGCATCTTCTACATCATCCATTTTGGTTCCCTTATTTAACAGAAGGGGAAACAGGCCACATTCACTACTGGTAGAGCTTCACTAAAGTCATGAAATGAGTGTATTTGACGAGGTGCTGTGTCCAGTGTTTGACTCTTTGAGCACAGTGAGGTGTTGCAGATCTACCAGCAGGTCACCCTTGGCTGTGAGATTGTGTTTGCTTTTCTTACCTTATAGTTTTAACTATTTGCTTATTAATTCTGGTGACTTAGGAAGTTATGATCGATGCAGCTGTAAAATAGCATATACCCAGTGCCCAGGAATGATCTGACACAGTCACTTTTTTAAATGTTTGTATGACTGAGAAAAGTAAACATTGTGGAGCTTTTACATGATTGCTTACGTTACTGTTACATCTATATGTATAAATACTTTTTCCTTAATATTTGATGATGATTTTTTAGTATAACTTTTTCTTCAGAAAAAGATGTCATATAGCCTTATTTTATATTTTTCAGAGCTAAAACTACATTTATTTAAAGTAAATAGATTGATTAATTGAAACTTGTATTTGTTGGTGAACAGACATCTCTGGCTTTTTTCCAAATGTACTTAAAGTTTAGTAGTGTTCTGGAATTTCTGTTGTATGACTAAGTTTGTCCTTAAAACTGAATGTTCTGGCAAGAATGTTTTCTTTTTGATTCGTCATTCCTCAGAATACTTTGAAGAATCAAGTCCAGTTAACATATTGGTGTCTGCTGCCTCTATAAATCTTTTTACACATTGAGTAGATCAGATTATTTGCCTTGCAATTCATGGTTTCTGGGTAAACTATTAGCATCATGAAAATTTATTATTCTGTAGCATAGTTTAAACAATGATACTAGAAATTGAAAGTACCTGTGACTTTGGTTAGCTAAATTTTACCTGGAGAATAGTTGGGAAATCTAAAATTGATGATATTCTTTTATCATCGACAGCATTTATTTTTCTGCCTCTTCTATCTATGGTACTAGGTATTACTACTTTGTAAATTAGAGAGTCTAAATAACTATGTGTTGTTAGTGTTGATCACATGCAACTTGCTGTCTAGAAATTCACAGGACAGTAGTATAAGAAAGGGCACCTAAGATTTAGGCACATTATATGGAAGGGCACTTATAATTTAGCTTTTACCTTTCTCTAGAGTGGGGAGGGGGTCAAAAAAGAAGAAAGCACTTCATTTTCTGAAGTAATTTAACAGCTATCAAAGAATAGATTTCTTTTAATTCTTTACTTGGATTCAGAATTAGGACTTGAGCCATGACTCAGAAGCTGTGTTCAAAAAGAATAATTTAAGAGAGGACGAATGGGTTTTTAGGAGAAGACTGGGGTCTGGAGAAGTCCATATAATGTGCTTTTCTTGCATGGGATCCAATGTAATGGGCAATTTGTGGTGGAAATATATTCTTCAGCACTGATCAGCCATATTGCAAATTTATTCTTTAACATGGTGTAATGGGATATTTGGTCTAAATGTTTTTCTTTTTTCTATATTTTAATTTATTGATACATAAATGCATTTGAGGAGGAAAAGGCTCTGGCTGCCAATGTTGGACCACACCCTCTTTGTTAGTCACCTGCTTGGTTACTGCATGGGAGACACCCAACTGACTAGCACATTTTTATCTCTGTTCCATCGTGTCTTTGGAAAACTGAATTTACTTACGGCACAGATATCCTTTGTCCACATGGGAAAATCAACGACTTCATGACTCCACTGAATCAATCACACTATTCTTTATTTTTTGATTTGGTGGCTGGAGGGAAAAGTAAACCCCCGAGCAGAGCACACAGTGATATCTTTTAGAAAACAGAAAAAAAAAAAAAAAAAAAAAAAGAACTGATCTACATTGCCACTTTTTTCCATTTTGTGTGCCATCATTCTTTCCATAGGACTTTTTTCGGGTCTCCTGGGATATTATTGACAAACCCAGGCTGACCTGTTGAATCAAGTT
>CAUYQG010053407.1:0-27256 GCA_963574415.1 Tarsius wallacei
AAAAAAAAAAAAAAAATTCATAAATAGTATACAAGTTTTTTCTCAACATTTTTGTTAAACTAAATAAACATTAATAACTGCATGATTAAAACATCATTTAGTAAATATAGTTTTGAGATATAATTTCATAATAAAATGTAATTGTAATATCATAATTCACATTTTCCAAATATTTTATTTTTCATATGTTAAATAATTGAAGAATCCATGGTTGACTTACTTCTGCTGTGAATTTTTTGCCTAAGTTATTAGCTCTTTTTCTCTTGACACGTTCATGATAATTATTTTACATTTATTAAGTCTCTGTTCCATCATCACTGTTTCAATACGGACTTATGCTATCAATCCTATTCTTTCCAGCACCCCTTTGTCCCTCAAACTTGTTTTGCTGTTGTTGTTTTCTTTCTGCATCACTTATCTCCTAACATTCTACATAATTAGCCCTGTCGATATGTTTAAAGTTTATTGTCTGGATTCCCCTAACAGAATGTCAGATCTGTAGGGCAGGAACTTTTTTAGGTTTACTGTTGATTTTCAAATGCTTGGAGCATTATATTGCACATGGTAAGTGCCAAATATTCGCTAATTAAGTACACAAAATTATACTTTGGTTTTTCACTAATAACTTCTTAATAAAATGTCCTCAATTACTTCTCTAAAACCATAAATTAGCTTGCTCTCCCCTTTCAAATATTTTCATTGTTTTCCACTGAAGTTGAAATCAAACATTCAATTCTTAATATAATCTAGAAATCTTTAATAATCAGATCCAATGTTTACTTTTCAACTTGCATTCATTAAAAAACAAAATCTCAAAATAAATATCCACTTAAACTGTGTTTTTGTACCTTGTTCAGACTCTTACATTCTTTTGTTTTGATCTTTCCCTCAACTTCCATTAGCTGAATTTTTTCCTACGTTTTTTTGCAAATATACATACACAAAACTGTCTTTGCTAGATTGTAAGTTTCTTGAGTGAAAAAAGTAACTTATATATAATGACAAACTCAGCATTTAGAGTGGTGGCTGGTCTATAGTAAATATTTAATAAGTATTTGGTGAATACATGACATTAACTCTTTATAGAATTGAAAATTCCTACATGAAGTTATCTAATAACAAAACATATACACACATTTTAAAAGATTTTTTTATCAAAAATGTCTGAAATCACAATTTTCACTAAGAAAGTGTAAGCTATATTATAAATAGAAAATGCCAAAAATGGTGAAGTAGTTTTAATTTTTGTATTACTTTTTCTAAGTATATGGTGACAACCCTCAGTGTTTCTCCTAGAATCATTCTAGTTTTGCTTATGCTGTAACATCAGCTTTTTATTCAGAGTTCACTAACCCCAAGAACCTTGTGTGACTGAAAACTGATATTCTAAGACAAAACATGCTGAAACTAGACTTTCTAGCACCTACAAGATCTTTGTGACCATGACTGATAAAATCACTCACACATTTAGTCCATAAAATAAAATGGAATAAATTCATAGAGTGTCTGTATTGGAACACAGTCTCATAACATGTTTCACAAAAATTGCCCTAGCCTTAATCTTGTCATTCTTCTCTGTGAGAAGAATGAATAAAAGCTGAATCTTTTCATTTCTTTCTTTTTTTCTCCTTTTTTTTCTTGCTTACCATGTCTATATATATTTTCTTTTTCAAAATAAATCCACCCTGCCATATGACATTGATAAATTTCTCCCAAGCCCTAGTGCATATGGGACCAGTCTTGCATGACATTGGAACAATGTGAACTCATATACATTGCTTGTGGGAATGTAAAATGAAAGCAATTTATAGTGTAATTTTTTGGTATCTGGTAAAACTGAAGCTGGGCATACACTTTGAACAACATGACCTTTAGTTCTATATTATAGACAAAAATTTGTGTAGCTTTCTTTGAATGATAAGAAGTTAAAGACCTCCAAAATATCCCTGAAATGTTGAATTAATACTGAGGTATAACCATACATATAAACATGTATAAATCAAACATAAAGAGTGGGAAAAGTTGCAGAATTATTTATACAATATGCAGTACATATCTTGAAGTGGGTAGCATTGTACATATTAAGAAATTTATTTTTTTCTCAAAACTAAACAGTAAAAATTGACCATAATGTAAAAGTGTGTCCTTGATGAAGCACCAATGATGATTCCTTTTATGTTCAGAAAACAAACTCCAACATTCCCATATGCATCCACAAAGTTGGGTGGAGATTGGGCATATGATCCAATGTTTGCTAATTAGAATCACCAGGAAAATTCTGATGGAACTATAAGAGAAGCCTCTAAAACATTGAGTTTGATAATCTGGGAGGAGAACCTTCCAAATAGAGAGATGGATTAATTTTGGTTTTGACATTTTCTTTACTCAGCAAATATTAAACAGTGTTTTTTATTTTTATTTTTTGCTTTCTTTCGGCACAGTTTATTTTTTTAAATATAATTTAGACTAGCTAAAAAATTATTTAAAACTATTAAGTTAATTTTAGGATCAAGGTATTTGCATTAGAGATATTGAAATTATCAATAAAAGTAGAATTCATAAGCTTATGTAGTATCAATGAAGAATTGAAAGGCAGACTAAGAAAGAGGTTATGGGGCTCCCAAATATACTGAAAAATAGTTTAATATTTTCTGTCAAAATATTTAGAACTTTTACTTAAATAATTTAAAAGTCGCTAATATCATTTTTAAAATTAATCCATAAATACATAGATATTAACAGAGGCATTTATTATCTAAAATCAGAAAGAAGACATTATAAATGGACAAAAGGCAATATAAAACATTTTCATATCACAAATTCAATGAATTCAGAGTAAAACAACTTGCTATTTTGAGTTTGCAAAATAATAAATAATTTTTTAAGTTAAATGTCATAGAAATTGTGATTTAATAAACATTCTAATGTTGAGAATATACTAAATTTCAAAGCTTCCTAAGGAAAAATTTCTATGTATATTCAACAATTTACAAGTGTGTATGTGATTCGACTCAGTAATTCCACTCTCATTTATTTTTCAAGATTTTTATCACTGAAACAGAGGCACTATTATGTACAGTTATGTAATACCAGTGTTATTTTTAACAAAACAATACCAAGTGTTCATTTGTGGTGGCTTGATTAAATAAATTATGATACAGACAGTGTATGGATTACTATGAATTTATTAACAGTTTTATTTAAAATATATAATGAGATAGGTTAAAAATCACTAGTTAGACCTGCCACAATGGCTCACACCTATAATCCCAGCACTTTAGGAGGCCAGAACAGGAGGATAATTTGAGGCTAGGAGTTCACAATTCAAGTCAGCCTGGGCAGCATAGCAATAAGCCAGTATCTACAAAACACTAATTTTTTTTTTTAATTAACTGGGTGTGGTAGTGTATACCTGTAGTCTCAGCTTCTCAGAAGACTGAAGAGGGAAAATTAGTATTGCTTGAGCCTAGGAGTTCGAGGTTACAGTGAGTTGTAATCACACTTTTGCACTTCATCCTGGGTGACAGAGCAAGCAAAACCCTTAGTCTAAAAGCATAAAAAATAAAAATAGATTATTGTTTAGAGAGAACTATAAGTTGCAAAATATTATCAGTCATATATATTTATCTTGACGTTCACTGTTGATTTAATTTTATTTTGTTCATGGATATATAAACATCTTACAATTAAGTTCATGAACTCATCCTAGAAAAAGTGTTCCACATCTCATTGCTGAATATCACTACGATCACCTTTGAAGTACTCCCATTAGAAAGCTGTGCACCAATGCCTGTGCCTAGTCCATCTGTCAAAGCAATTTGGGAACTCTTTCTGGAATGACCATCAGAGCTGTCATTGTATTACCCTTGATGTCCTGAATGTCATCAAAATATCTTCCTTTCAATATTTCCTTTATCTTTGGGTAAAGAAAAAAGTCATTGGGACCAAATCAGATGAGTTGGGAGGGTGTTCAAATACAGTTATTGATTTACCAGCTAAAAACTCTCTCACAGATGGTGCTATGTGAGCTGGTTCATTGTTGTGATGCAAGAGCTTCTTTGGGACTATTTTTGAACACACCTTTCTCATGACAAGATTTTCAGTTAAGATCTTCCTAATTGCTTCTCTATCAATGTTTAATTGATCTGCTATACTTCTCACAGTCAGTCAAAAATTTTGATGCACAATTTGATGATTTTTTGCAATGTTTTAGACAGTTCTGCTCGCTACTGGATGTCCCGACCTTTCTTTTTCAGTGACTCTTTCTCTCTCCTCAGAAAAAAACCATTTAATCCATTTGTATACTGCCGTTTCTTCATAGTGTTATCCTCTTAAACTTGAACTAAAATATCCTTAATTTCACTTTCACTCTTGTCAATTTTAATAAGAAATTCAATGTTTGTTCTTTACTCTAATTTAAGTTCTGACATTATGCAATGGCAAACAAAAACATGCATCTGCAATAATTAAAACCATTCAGCAAGACATTGCCTCACATCACCATGAACAAAACTGTGAGACACTGACATGCCAAGGTTATAAAACCTTACCAGGTTGTTTGTACAGTGTTGCCAACATAAGTGCATGGTGGCAAGTTCACTAACATAATTCTTAGGCCCATATTATTGTTTCAATATTTATCACTTTTCTTGTATTTTAGAGTTAATTAAACAATAAATTCATCTTGAAATGTCCTAAATACACTCACATTTGTATTTAACTAACTTCACAAGAATGTACATGCATTTAACATGGAAGTTTTCTACTGGAAAATGAATATGCTACTCAAAATTCTGGAATAACAGTATTCTCATGATGTCCATAAAAGTAACTGGGGAAATCAGTTTTTTACATCATAATTATACTGAACAATTTATAATTGAAGTAGTATCATAAATTATATTTTAGCAAAGAACATATTTATGCTTTGTATTAAATTTCTATTGCTATTATAAACGACACAAATTTACTCCTTTGGAGTTTTGCAGGTTAGCGGTTCAAATGAATTTCACTAGGTAAAATTAATTTGTCAGCAAGTCTGTGTTGTGTTTTTTTTTTCTGGAAGCTCTAAAATTTCCTTTTCTCTCTCAGCTTTTAAAAATTATCTGAGTTGGCTGGGCTTGGTGATTCAAGCCTGTAATCCCAGTACTTTGGGAGGAGGAGGTGAAGGGATTGCCTGAGCCCACAGGTTGGAGAACAGCCTGGGCAACTTGACAAGACCTTATCTCTACAATATATCAAAAAATTAGTCAGGCGTTCTAGTGTGTGTCTGGAGTTCTAGCTACTTGGAAAATTGAGGTGGAAGGACCGTCAGAGTCCAGCAGGTCACCGCTGGGGTGGCTGTGAGCATGCATGCCACTGTACTCTAACCTGGGTGATAAAGTGAGACTGCAACTCAAAAAAAAAAAAAAAAAAAAAATTAAGCTGACTCTTGGTTCCATATAATCCTGGTTTGTCCTTCTCTTGTAACTTACTCACCATCTCTTTCTTTGTGTTGTCACATTGCATTCCCTCTCTGCTTCCATTGTGACATAATACTTTTTGCCACTCAGAGCCTTCTGCCTTCCTTTTTTAAGAATACTATATATACCAAGATAATTTCCCCATCTCAAGATACTTGACTTAATCACACCTGCAAAATCTCTTTTGTCACATAAGGAAGCATAGTCATAGGTTCCAGAAATTAGTGTATGAACATTTTAGGGGACACTACTCAACAGATCACATATTCAATGAAGAATAATATTAAATGTGTAGATCATTTAAAATAGTTCTACTGTGGGTAAATTAGTGATCTAATATTTATAAAGTACTTCTTACATATGATGCATGAGTAATTTCTGATTAAATTTCTAATTATTTTATATGGTGTTTAAACAAGTAGATCGACTACAGTGAATACATTGGCTGAGAGAAAATAGTTTTTAATTTTTGACAAATTCAATGATACTTAAACCAGCACAATTGTCCCACAGAAGTGATGTATATATTTAAAAAAATAAACTTAGAAATTTAATAAACCTAGAAATAGGTCTTAAAATTTGAAACTTAGCAGTCCATACCAATTCCTGATTAAAACCCCAAGAGCCCATGCCATAAGAGATATGATAGACAAGTGGAACTTCATAAAATGGACAAGCTTTTGCAAAGCCAAAGAAGCCATCAAGGGAACTGGGAGACAGCCCACAGAATGGGAAAAAAAATATTTGCCAGCTGTATGTCTGACAAAGACCTAACATCTAGGATCTATAAGGAACTCAAAGGTGCCAAAAAGAAAAAAAAAAAAAAACTAGACTGCCCTATTACAAAGTGGGCAAAAGATACGAATAGACACTTCTCAAAAGAAGGCATACAAGCAGCCAACCAATACATGAAAAGTGCTCAGCCTCACTAGTCATCAAAGAAAGGCAAATAACCATACTGAGATACCACCTAACTCCAGCCAGGATGGCCATCATCAATAACTAAAACAAAAACAAAAACAAAAAGAGATAGATGCTGGAGAGGATGTGGTGAAATGGAAACACTTTTATACTGTAGATGGGAGAGTAAACTGGTACAACCTCTGTGAAAAAGTTTGGTGATTCATTAAAGATCTAAAAATGGACCTTCCACACAACCCTGCAATCCCCCTACTGGTAATATACCCAGAGAAACTCAAAAACACTCTAGGAAAAAGATACCTGCACATGCATGTTTATTGCAGCATTATTCACAATAGCAAAAACATGGGCCCAACTGTGCTGCCCATTGAAAGAGGACTGAATAAAACAAATGTAGTACATGTAAACCATGGAATATTATGCAGTCATAAAGAACAACAAAATGATAAACTTCACAGTAACTTGGATGGACTTAGTGTCTATAATACTGAGTGATGTGCCATAGAAACAAAGAACTGAGTACCACATGTTCTCACTTATAAGCAGACCCTCAACAATTATCATAATACTATAAGAAAGGGATTGGCAGTAGTGAGAAACTGCAGAGGGTGGGGCAGGAAACTGCCAGGGAAGCGGGGGCACACCTCATCAACAAGGGTACCTACATAATGGACATTTATATACCTAATCCTAAATTGTACCCCCACCTCCTTAAAATTAAAAATTAAAAAAATACAAAACTAAAGATAAATTTGAAACCTACATTTGTTTAATGTGTTTCTTCATCAGGAAAGTTACACTCAGGCAAGGAACTGAACCTCCCCAGATCACTGCATTCAGTTAATGAGATACCAGACCCTTCATCTATCCTGATTGCTTCCTCACCCTTCCCTAATTCCTGTTTTCCTGCACATAGCTATATTATTCCCCATTACACAAATTCCCAATTTTAGTCAGTTGAGGAGAGATGGATTTGAGACTAATCTGTCATTCTTCCTGGCTGATGTCATCTGAAATATAACAAAGGCTTCTTCTCTGATGATACTTGTTATCTCTCGATTGGCTTTCTGTGCAGTGAAAAATGGGCCTAGACAAAATCCCTGGAGTTTTGGTAACAAACTTTAGTTCTCTAATTGAGAAAACATTGCTTGTGGCTGAACGGCTGCAGGTTGGGAGGGTACCAGGAGGTCTTATAAGTAATGGCTCAATTGTTTTTTGGCTAAAGGTGGATTTCAGTATCTTTTTCTTTGGTCCTACCACAAACAACCACAACAACATTCCTGATTGCTTAGTAAGAACAGTCTTTGAAATCTGGTATCTGGGTCTGGATAGGGGAGTGTCTCTTCTGAGTACCTGGCATCAAGAATGGCTCCTTTAGATTTGGGAAATTCCAAAGGTGTTTCTAATTGCAGGTTGAATAAGCTCAACTGACAGAAAGAAGCAGCATCCAGACTATTTCAGTCTTGACATTATTCTTGTGGGTTGCAAGTAATTGCTTGTGTGTGTCTGGACAACTGAGCGTCCTTTGTAGTTGGAGGCAGCAGGAACTGCCCTTCTCAGTTTGGGAAATTCCAAAGATGTTTCCATAGGCTGGTTGTGCAAACCCAACCTATGGAGCAAGGAAGCACTCGTTTCAGTTTGGACATTCTTGGGTTTTTTAGTTTCTGCTCTAGTGAGATTGTGTTTTAGTGATTGGGTGTGTGTGTGTTGATGTAATCACAATAGGTCAGGTTTAGATCCCAGACTGCAGCCCACTTGGGTGCATTTTTTAAGGTTGGTCAGAATCTAATTTCAGGCTGATGGAGCAAAGTCTAAGGCCAGACCACCCTGAATGTGCCCAATTTTGTCTGATCTCAGAAGCTAAGAGGGTCAGGCCCAGTTGGTCTTCTGTAGTGTTTTTTGGCCCCAGTATTTGGTCTCTCCATGGGTCTTTTGATTTGCAGCACTGTCTTACAATTGGACTCATTTTGCTTTTGAATGGGAAAGCAAGATGAAGTTGTGAGTATCTAGGGTTTTCTTGCCCTCCCCCCACCATGTGCTGTTATTAAGCTATTGGGGTTTAGATAAGACCTACTGTTTCCCATCTACCTGAAAATTTTGAGAAAGATATTTTAAAAATCATATCCTTCATTGGATTACCTGTCAAGGCCAATAAATTTTAGCTGTTTTAACATGTTCGTAAACTGGTGAGTTTGTATTACTATCTTATGTCTATAGTTCCAACATAAAAGTGCTTGGAACTTTGTGTATGTGTACACGTCTAGATGCATTTTGTGTATGTACATTAATAATGTTATATGTTGTGTGCATAGGGTACCAAATTGGCTCATAAATAAGAGTGTTCATAAATAAAGTGAATACATCCAAACATTTTTCAAGCTCACATTACTTATAGAAAATTTTAATAAACAAACTGACTTCAAAATTATTCATAAAATAAAAATAAAAATATATTTGGAATTGTCAGCATACATATTTTTCTAGGTTTTATATTTGTCCTTACTAGAAATTTTGAGGTGTTAAGGTTTGACACCAAAAGATATAAAACTATAAACCCAGTCAAAACAAAAACTTATTTTGTGTGATATTTTTTAAATAAACAAGATTAATTTAATTTTGTTAATTTAATAAAACACAGTTGAATCTTCAAAGTTATAGAAAAAACCCCATACGTTTAACTAAGTTTCTTATATACGTAAACATCTATAAGAACTGGTTATAAATAATTAACAAATAAATAATGACTAACTTTGTGTACTATTGTATTTCTCATAAATAATCTAGATAAACTGCTAACAATGAATGAAATGTAAATGGAATAAATGCTGTAGGTAAACATTTTGTGTCATTTATATTGAAATTATTTTGGGTGCTCCAGGTCAGTTTTAATTGGGAAATGTTATGATATGGAGAAACATAATTTTGAAAAAAACTGTGGAATGTTCTCATCTATAAATTGCTAATATCTCATAGTTGGTTCAGGATTTTTAGCTTTCTAGGTTTTCACTAAAATTTTATGTTATTAAGATTAAGAATTCTAGTTAATATAAAATATTATATATAAGGCGTTCCAAAGAAGATGTATTCCTTTTGAAAAGAAAGAAAAATAGTTTGGTTTAATTCAGAAGTTGTTGAAGGGTTAATTCAAATGATGAACTTGTAAAGATATTTTATGAAACAAGGAAGAAAGAAACCAGAAAGTATGGGAGAGAGATGTGAAAACATCAGGACTAGTGTCCTATGTTAGAACAGGATTTCCTTAAGATATGGATTTGCACTTAATAAAATTATAAAACATTTTGATTTTTATTCTATAATCTGCTTCTTTTTTAAAAAAAAGTTTCTTAGATTCATATTTCAGAAGTACAACTTTGTTGTGTCTTGCTGCTTTCAGCTTTTTCTTTCCTTGTAAAGCCTTGAGATAACTCTCTTCTTCAAATTTTGTCAGCTCTTTTAACTTTTTCCCTTGTGCTTTAACTGCTAATTTCAGTCCTGATGCTGTAATATTTATTTTTAAAGTTTAGAAAAGTGATGTTTTCCTCCAATATAACTTGATATCAGTTTCCTTCATTAGGGATCCCTTAGGGAGATGCAATCACACTGAAGAAAGTCTTTCTTTGCCTTTTGGTAATTGTATAAGAAATAGATTATACATTTCATTGATATAATTTATATGTCACTGTTATGTTTTTGGTTTCTAATGAAAATGGAGATTTAAAAGAATTAAGATTTTTACATTCATATAACTTTCTGTATTGTTTCTAAAATCCTTGTGCCATTAAGTTACAGGGCTTTGATTTCTGGCTATGAAAAAGGCAACAACTCCTGCTAAATCTTTGACATTGACACCAGTCAAAGCCTCATTTTCAGATCTGGGAGAAGGCAACCATGAAAATTAACAACTGCATAAAATACAGGATCAGAAATTAAAATTATTCAATCCCTGTGGGTAGGAACTATAGCAGAAAGGTAAACATGTAAGATTATAAGATCTGATTTTGAGAGGTAAAATTAGTTCAGAGTTTTTCTATATATTAAACATTTATATCAAAAGCATACTGATGCAAAGTCAGCGTCTGGGCACCTGTGTTGGAATATCTGGGTTTTTCTGAAGCACTGATTTGTTCTTTGTAAAAAAATATTGTGAAAGTTTATAAAAGGTTTATGGAAATATTACTTTATGGGCAAACAGTTAAAATTAAATAGATTTGTTTATAAAATTTTGTTAAAATTAGATTAGCATTAATAATACACTACAAAAAGATAAAATTTGGTTTTCCTGTATGAACAAAATTATCATGTGATATTAATAAGAAATAATAAAAGTTCTACTTTTTTTTAACCTCGTGTTATCTGCAGGAAAAAGAGAGGAGAGAGACAGATTTAGCTGGCCTCATGCTGTCTTTGTTAGATCTTATTGTTTGTGAAACTGGGTAATTTTTAAAAAATATTTGAAATATTTGAATTACCATTTTAGATAAATAAATACAATTTTAGTGACCTGTGACCCTATTTGTTCTATCAAGTGTTTTAAACCTTTGCTATTTGACAATCTTTCCAAAATAAGAATTTAAAGTTCTAAATTTGGTCTTTTCTTTTTTTAACCAAAACTAACTTTTTTAGATATTAAATTCCCTGAAGTCCAAGAGTTACATATTAAGTTTATTTAGCACATTAAAATCATGCAGGAAGCATTATCATATTTGAAATGGTGTTTAACTTTCTTTAGGCTATATGTGTGTGTGTTTGTGTGTGTGTGTGTGATTATATATGTTCCAAAATTATATGAGATATCTAAATTTTAGAAATGTCTTAATATCTGTGATCAAATAACCAAATGTCCTTGTCAATTGTCTCTTTAACCATAAGGGTCCTAAGACATTTGTCATACATAATTATTGTTTTACTTTGTTTCATTTCAAAAAGTGGTTTACAATTAGCTACAATCCAAAACCTGTTTCTTTAGGAGAGTTCATAGAAAGGATTCTTGATTGTAGGTTGCTGTTAACTTTGGAGATTGTGTCATTAGCCTAAAAAGAAAGGCTCCAAGTCTCTCATTAAAGAGTGGATGTGTTTATCAGGATTCCTGACCTAATACAAAGCAGAACAGGAGTTAATTGCATGAACTGATAGAGGACTGAAAATAATTTTTATGACTTTTTTGTTTAAAATATTGCTGATTCTTTTTTGTGGTTGTTGTTCAGACTCAAAAAGCCTTTTTTTTTTTTTTTTTAGCGATGTATAACTTTTAACAATTGAGTAGAGTATACTCTTGTAAATAAAATTTGAAGTATTTTTTTCTCTTTACCCGATTTTTTCTAATTTGGAAACTATTTGTGTGTGTTCTTAATTTATAGCTATATAATTCTTGCCATAAGTTCAACAAAAAGTTGCTTTCTTTTATTATAGGACACAATTGGAGGCACTGGTTAGTTTATCAAGGCTTAGACTGGAATGACGTATTTTCAGATATGAGCAGACTGCTTTGAGGAATTAGGTTGACTTTATAAAGTGATAAATGTTCCTTGGAAAGAATGGATGTGTATCTTGTCTAAACAGTTTCTTAACAGGGTTCCTGACCTGTGGTAAGTAAAAATGTCACTTTCTGACAGGTCCAAGAACCTCAAGTTATTTGGGGACTTTGAGAAGAGATTAATTCACCCAATTCATTCAGGTATCTGCAGGCCCAACTACATGCTTGACTGACCTTGAGAAGTGTTCAGAAATTAAATCTGAGATTTCTTATTAAAAAGTTCCAGCAAGGCCAGTTATAAAAAACAAAAAACTATATGGCAAATAATTATCCTTGCTGTACTTTATACAAATAATCAGGCCAAGTGTAATAAGATTAAAACTTACATTGCAAATACATTGATTCTACTGATTTAACTTTGGTAGACATGAAAAACTGAAAGGAGACAAAAATAATTATTTAGAACTAAACTATAGTACACTTGTTATTAGATTAACTTTTGATGCCCAAGTAGTCATCTATGGTATCGAAACTGTAGCTGTGCTGCATTCCGTTATTAAAGGTAAATGTCATCAGTGGAATGTAAAAGTAGATTCAACTGCTGGGGAGTTGGTTGACTGTATGCATGAGAAAATGCAAATCAATGAGGAAAATATGAGATATTCAATCCCTTGGTTACTGTTATCTATAATAAATAAATTGAAAGTAAGAGTGTTGAGTTGGTCTTAGCTTTGAGGCTCGAACAAGTTCAGATATGGGTCTGCCTGAACTCAGATCATTAACCTAAAACCTACCAAGAAAGGAAAAATTATGCCAGGGCACTAGAAAGTATCTCTGAGACCTGTGATTTCCAAGAATGTGGTTGATGTGGGAAAAAGACATAACCAAAAAAACTACTGAAAGCATAGGGCATACTATTAAGGCACTGTTTCTTTTTGTAGATTTGTATCTTCAGCTTCCTGAGAAGAAATCTTTTCAAAAACAGATTTTTAGAATAATTCATTAGGAACAATCTCTTTAGTTTCAGATGCTTTAGAGTGGAGGAGTATGTCTTTATTGATACAGAACCCACAGCTCACTGTTAAATAATTTTAGATGAGTATATATAATTAAGACACATAGGGGGTTACTCCTAATAGACCAACTTGGTGGACTGTACAAAAGCCACAACAAGATCTCTCTATCCTGATAAGGGGAACTGCCCAACTCCACCTATAAATGCCAAAGGGAGCACTCCAGATTAAATAGCTAATGTAATTCATATGCAAGATGTACGGGACTGGCTTTATGAGATAGCAATATTAAACTTACTATTTGTCTTTTGGTTTCTGGCTCTTATGTTGCTTGAAGGGTTTTTAGCATCAGTTGAGTACCTGACCACCTCCATTACTGTCTGATCTAGAATATTTAATTCACTGTAAGTATTTTGACTCTAAATCCTTTGTCCATAGGAGTCCCACTGAGGAACAGGATGGACCTGGGGCATGAAGTCACACTATCCCAGCAACAATATGGAACCTAATAAAAGCTTGGCCTTTAACCTTCCTCTGGCATATTTTGACCAAATGAGTTCATGCTAAAAGTAAAGCCCTAAGCCCCCCACTGACATAATGATCCCACTTGTGTCCATTATTGTGGCTGCATGTTATGTGTGCTGTTGTGAGAATGTCAGAGCTTGAATTAGAGCAATGAAATATATTAGATTTCTTGTTTAATTTGGCAATTAGTGGAGGTGAAATCAGGAAAATGTTAGTCCACGTTTTGGGGGATAATACCACGAAGAAAAGGGCGGTGTACAAATGGATTAAAGGTTTTTTTTTGTTTTGTTTTGTTTTTTGTTTGTTTGTTTTTCTGAGGGGAGAGTAAGCATCACTGATGAAGAGAGGTCATGGTGGTCAGTAATGAGCAGAATGGATAAAACATTGCAAACATTTGTTGAATTGTGCATCAAAACTATGGCTGACTGTGAGAAGCACAACAAACCAAATAAACATTGTTTGAGAAACAGAAATATTTTATCTCAAAATCTTGTCATGTGAAAGGTATGTGAAAAAATAATCTGAAAGAGCTCTTGCAACGTTACAATGCACCAACTCGGCACTGTCTGTGAGGGAGTTTCTACCCAGTAAACAAATTACTGTATTGGAACACCCTCCCTATTCACCTGATCTGGCCCCTAATGACTTTTTTATTTACCCAAAGATAAAGAAAATATTGGAAGGAAGACATTTTAATGACATTCAGGACATCAAGGGTAATATGATGACAGCTCTGATGGCAATTCCGGAAAGTTACTAAATTGCTTTGACAGGTGGATTTGGTGCTGGTGTCAGTGCATAGCTTCTCCAGGGATGCACTTCAAAGGTGACCATAGTGATATGCAGCAACGAGGCATATAGCACTCTTTCTAGGATGAGTTCACAAACTTAATTGTCAGGCCTCTTAAAACAATTAGGATATATATTAATTGTTTTCTCTGAATTTTCTTCCAACAGGCTGCAGTACTCTATGGATTTAACTCTTCAGCCTCTGAAACCAGGAGACAAAGTTCTGCTAAAGACCTAGAAATCTACCTAGGCTGAAAACTAGCTGCACATAATGCTTGGGTAAAACCAGTTCCTCTGAGATTTCTCTAGGAGAAATAGTCATTGTCATATGAGCCTTCAGACATCTTTAAGTTAATATTCAAAGTCCAGTCAAAGACTCTAGATAAGAAAACAAAAAAGGGAACATGCACTCTTCATAATTTTTCTCCTGGATTCCTTAGGGGATCCATTGCAAATTTTGTGGCATTTTTATAAATTTGGGTTATATATATTATTAATTATCTTACTCATTGTGACTTAAAATGTTGTTCTAACACCAAAGTAAAATTACTTAGATTATGGTGCTCCAGTAAACTGGATGCCAACTGGTTACTTGTGAGTACTTTCAATTACAGGGTAACGTTTTCATTTCTCATTATTGTTTCATGATTCCTCTCCTCATCATGAAGCAAACAGAAAGATCAATGACCAGATTCCTCATGACTGAGGTACTGACAAATAGAAAGGGGAAACTGAAATTGGCCCAATCTTCTCAAGAACTAATGTTTACAGTTTTTTAAATAAACAAACATTAATTCTCCCAGTCTTAAAAATTGAAACTTACATTTGTCTTACCTGAATTACTTCCTCAAGAAACTGACCTTTAGTCAAGGAACTGAAACTGATCGTATCACCATATCCAGACAATGTGAGACACCAGAACGCTTATCCGTCATAATTGCTTTCATACTCCTTCCTATTTTTGTTTTCCCTCATGTACTTACATTCATTCTCCACTGTATAAATCCCCAATTTTAGTCGACTGGGGAGAGACCGATTGGAGATAGACCTTCCATTCTTCTCAGCTGAGACAACCTATAATATAATAAAGTCTTCTTCCCTAGTAATACTCATTATCTCAGTGATTGGCTTTCCATGCAGTAAGCAACAGAATCTAGACTGAACCCCTGGGATTTCAGCAATAATATCAGTAAATTGTTTATACAAGTTTTAATAACAGATAAGAAAAAATAATAAGACATTTAACAATTATAGGAGATATCATAATATTAAACATCATCTTAGAGATCTATAAGAAGTCAGATTCAGACCTTAAAAGATATGTACCATTTAATTTGTATCATTAGTTAGAAACTACATTTATATAATTTAGTGTCCAAGAAAAAAATGCTGAGAATTAAATTAAAAATATGTTTTTAAAGCAAAGAAAATTAAAACTCTAAAAATTTGTCAATCTCAGTGATTAATGCAGTCCTCTTTGAATAAACAGAGAATTAGAAATGGAAGTAGTCTTAATTTACTGAAATGGTCATTATTTGTGTGTGTGTATGTGTGTCATTTAACCCTGGGCTACTTAAAAATCTAACAAGGTTAAGTAACTGATCTGGTGTACAAGCAATATCAGTCAGTTTACTTGTAAGAGACTATCTGTAAGGATGAAAACTTTGGAAACAAAGTTAAGGAATTAAAAAACAATATATTTCAATTTGGGGATGTATAGATATGTAGTTGGTATTTATAGTAAAAACAAAAACATATATTTTGTATATTTAATATTTTTAAAAGTCTTATTCATAAAATAATTTCTCATTTTGACTACTTAAAGATGTTTTAGCTGCAATATTAAATTCAATTCCTAGTTCTAAAAATAGTTGTATATTTTATTATTATGGAATTTTAAAGCATATATATTTATACATGTATATAAAACAATGCTTGGATTAAAAAACAACTAACTAATGGCTGAAATATGAAAAATCAATGTCAATTGATAAAATACTTATTTTTTTGCAATTTTCAAATAAATTCTTTGTTTAAATAGGACTACATTTTAGATTAAGTGCATTGGTTGAACTATAATATTTGACTTGCAATTCATAGCTGGGGTGAATCTCCCAGCAACTTATTTCTACTATGATTTATAATAGAACATTTGTAATTGGTTTGAGTAAGTAGCAATTATTTATTTTCTTAAATTGATTCAATTTACTTGGCCATTGTAAATAAAGTTATATTAGATATTTTTAAATGTACAACTACAATAGTACCACTTGAGAAAAAAATTTTTAGAAAGTTTACTTTTTATGTATATTTAAAACTTTTATTATCAAATATATGCATTTGCTAAATTGAGTACTCATTAATTTACTATATTGCATATTGCATTAAAAAAAGAAAATAGTAATAAACCATAAAATGGGAATTACATTTCTTATATTTTAGTCAAAGTACAAAAATAGCCATTCAGTATTTCCTCAGGAGCAGAATCTTTAGCAACTATTTTATGATTTATCAGCAAATATTTAAGATTCAAAATTATGGTGATTACTATCATCAAATCATAAAAGTAAGGGTATGGAATAACATAAAATTATTTCCAAGATTATTGTTTATTCTGATTACTTCCATGAATTTAATAAAACAGAAATTTTAATTCTTTCTTTACAGATACTGAGAGTTACATTTATCTATTTTATCACTATCTGCAAGTATTTTTGCTTAATTTCCTTTTTTTTCTTTATTTTAAAGATGTGGGGTATAATTCAGGGTTAGGTATACAAATGTTCATTATGCAGATACCCTTCTTGATGAGGTGTGCCCCTCCCTTCCCTGCCAGTCTCACCCTCCCTCCCCTGGCAGTTTCCCACTACTGCCAATCCCTTTCTGATAGTATTATGATAATTTTTCAAGGTCTGCTTATGAGTGAGAACATATGGTACTCTTTTCTTTGTTTTGTGATAGAACACTGAGTATGATAGACTCTAAATCCACCCAAGTTGCTGCAAAGTCCATATGTTTGTCCTTCTTTATGACTGCATGATATTCTGTTGTGTACAAGTACCAATTTTTTTTTTTAATCCAGTCCAGCTTCTTCATTGGGCAGCATGGTTGGTTCTATGTTTTTGCTATTGTGAATAAAGTTGCAACTGATTCTGCTGATTTCACTAATTCATCTCATCTATAATGATTGTCTACTATGTTCCAAGCCCTATCCTTGGTACTGGTTATTCAGGTATGAACAATTTTTATATAGTATTTTCTGTAGATACTTTTCAAATAAGTGAGAGAACTTAATAATAAACAAATGGATTTTAAAAATGATGAATAAGATTAAAATGTAATCATTAGAGTGTACTTAACTGAGTTACTGCTTTAGTTTGAGTGACAAAGGATGACAGTGTTGAGAAGGTCACAGGTGTCTAAATGAGCCAAAGACATTTTTGCCTGAATATATGGATTAGGAGTGACCCAGGGCAATGAAAATACCTAGTGCAAGATAATGCAAAACTAGAAATAATTTTTATGAAGCCAAGAAAATATGAAATGGCAAGAGTATAATGGGTTAAAAAGGAATAGCATATAAAACAAAGACAAAGTAAAAAATTTGATGTCTTTGAAAATAGAATTGGAACAATTAGACTATTTTAAGCAAATAAAGAACATTAACTACCTTTTATTCATAGTTTATGTGAATTTGGAGAAGGGGTGGAGAAAAAAGGAAACTTAGGGCAATCCTTAGATCATTTAGCTTGAGCAATTTTGTGTAATACTGGTGCTTTTTACTGGCATGGAAATCAGTAAGAAAGAATCAATTGCAGTAGGGATAAAGAATTCACATCTACTCAGTGACTTAAGATGACAACCAGTGGAGATATTAAGCTCAGTAAATATACAAGTCTGGTGCTTCAGAGTTCAAAACACTAAATTCTCAGTAGTTAACCAAAACAAACATTTAATTCTCTATCAAGTTGCATAAAAATTACAGACTGGCTTGGTGTTTGCTGTGTAAATTGTATTCAGCTGGCCTCAGCAGGACTTTGATGGGTAACACCCGGTCTCAGACAAAAAAGCATTCACTATTTGGGGAATGATTCTGTTCCTGGTAAATGAAAAAATATCAAAGGGAAGATGAACCAAGACAAACTGCATACATTACATGTAAATCTTATGCTCAGGAATGACATATGCTATGTTTCCTCATATTTCACTTGTCCGTGCAAGTCACATAGCAAGGGCAAACTTAATGGAATGATGTATAATCATACTACTCAAAATGATGGCAAAGCTGAAGAGAAAGCCATCAATTGCTAAAGGTAATAAAATTTAACAAATTGAAATACATTATATTTTTTCTTCTGTATTATTGAGATATATAATATTCATAATAAAATCCATTCATTTTAAAAGTACCTTGTTTCTAAGTAATATAAATACTACAGTGCTATTACAGAAGGGACAAGTTACTGTCTGCTAAGAATTCTTTAAAATCAATAGCCATTTATCTTATTAATTTATCATTATCATGTTCATAAGCCTCACTTTCACAGGTTCAGAAACTGGATTATCAGAATGTATCTGACACAACTAGAAGATGCTACTGCCCATGAAAAATCACACTCCCTGCATATAACAGATCTTCCTGTTGGGACTGTGCCTGATAAGTTAACACAGAATGTGATAAATCTCTCATGTGATTTAAAAGTTTTAATAGCTTTTAGCCTGGAAGACACAGATCTGTACATCTTGTAATACATTCTGTTCCCTCTGTGATTCTGTCTACCTTTCCACTGGGAACTTGCCTTCTTTCCAATTGACACATACTTTTCATTCATATATTTATGTTTTATACTATTATACAAGACTTGACTGGGCCCTGTAGACCATTTTGACTCCTCAGTGCTATTCAATACATCTTCACTCTGATCTATTAATTCATCTAGACTTTATAATAATAATAATATTATTATTATTATTATTATTTTTTTGAGTTGGAGTCTCACTCTGTCGCCCAGACTGGAGTGCAGTGGCCGCTCCCGGCCACTGCAGCCTCGACCTGCTGGGCTCCGGCGATCCTTCCGCCTCAGCCTTCCTAGTAGCCGGAATTACAGGCGTGCACTACCATGCCCGGCTGATTTTTTTTTATTTATTGTAGAGATGAGGTCTCTCCAAGTTGCCCAGGCGGGTCTCGAACCCGCGGGCTCAGGCAATCCACTCACCTCAGCCTCCCAAAGGCGCGGGATTACAGGCTGAGCCACCGAGCCCGGCTTAGACTTTATAATTATTATGTTTTTTACATTTAAATTTGTATTAGGTGTACTGTTTGTTGCTTGAGATAAGTTGGAGAATGATGCAGATAATATTTAAACTCATCCTGATGTATCAGTTAGGGTGTACAAGAGTGTACAATTTAATATTACCTGTACACCCAAGTTCTAAATCATTGCTGGAAAGAAAAGATATGTAACATTTCAAAAAGGTTTGTTAATTAAAAAAACAGATTTAAAAAATGCATATTTAGTATTTAGATCACTCTTGAGCTATGCATTTCAATCTTTTATAATACATAAAACACCTAAAAAAGGTTTAAAATTCCACTACACAAATACAATCTTCTACAGTTATATTCACGAATGTATGACCTCTGTTTTTAAAATTAAAGAATCTTTACTAATCTTTTTTTAAAAGAAATATTTTCCCCTTTGATCCTTCATCTCTTTTTGTCCACCAACACCTTGAACCTTTTTGTAAATCACTCACCTTCATCAAGATCTTATTTTTTTTGCTAATTGATTGTCTTTCAACCCCAGTCAAGGCCAGATCCAGAGTTTTGGAATGGTTCAAAGATTACACAATGTAGGGTATAATTTTGAAAACAAAAAAACATGACACATATAAAATGACTTATAAAATAAATAATTATTGAATACAAAATAAATCAACAATTAAAGATTTTATGTGAGAAATTCTTAAAACAGATAATAATACAGAAAAAAACATGTTCCTTATAATTAACTTTCTAATATTCTCTATATTATAATAGTTCCTCTGGTTTTTGATTTCATATGTTTTATATAAAGCCATAATGAAAGGTCATAGCATTTTTCAAAACCATGGACTAATAACTAAATGTACTATTGATAAAAGTTATAATTTTCTCTCCTATTATTTTTGCATCCTTTGTTTTTTTGTTCTTATTTTCTGTCAGTGTACAGATTCTTTTAAACTTTTTACCCTTGTTTTGTTATGATGTATTCATCATCTATCTTTTCTTGACTAATATAAATATCTATGGAAGTGAGGATTAATCAATACATGTATTTTTTAAGCCCATACTAAATATCTTAAATTAAACTTTATCTTGGCTGTATCTCAAAACTCTGGCAATCACTCCAATACTAACACAAGAGAAAGTATGCAGTAAGAGTATTGGAGTAGAAAGAGTTAGAAGTTGTCAAGTAATTGTGGTTGAAGTATTCTACATTTTAAAAATTTACAAAGTCATGAGGCTATGTAAACTCATTGCTAGGATTTTGTCACAGGTTTTTAAAAGGGTCATAAATGCAAGAGATTTTGTAATTAAGCTTCACAAGATTAATATTCAGTATAAAACTGAATGTCATTGGATATCAGTTCCTGTGGAAAAGAAATGTTGATATAATTAATCAAATGAGGACGCAACAGTTTTCTCTGCGTAGGCTGTGATATCTCTTACATAATCAAGCCTTTGACAGGACTTCAAACTGAACACCTAATAGAAGTCACAATGTTATTTTTTTGACTTCTGTTATTCTAGACACTTGTTGTCTAGATATGAATGTCCTGCATATAAAGAACGAGAAAAGTTTTAATAGTTTTTCTCATCTACATAGAGGATTATTTTCTATAAATACTGAAAATAGTGAATGTATATTTACCTAAATGTAGGCAGATGCCTGAGTGTCCCTCAGATGTATTTTCAAATGCAGATGTTATCAATTTAGACAGTGTTAACAAATTGTCTTTTCATCAATAAGGCCTTGGAAAGCAGATAGATAAATAAACTGAGATGACAGATGATACATGATAGATAGATAGATAGATAGATAGATAGATAGATAGATAGATAGATAGAAACATATTCCTAGGAATTAAGTAATTTATGTTTGATAGAAGGAAGCTTTTTATTCAATTGGCATCTCTTTTTTAGAAAATTTTTATATTCTCTCTATCTTCTTCTATTAGTTAAAAAATATATACATTTTAAAATCTAGCAAATGAAAAGATAAACTGTGATTTTAATTTTTTAATAAAGAGTCTGTATGATTTGTTGTATTAGTTTCCTATTGTTGCTGTAACAATTGATTACAAAATTTGTGACTTAAAACCACACAAATCTCTTAGTTTGCTAGATATTCTAAAATATAAAGTGGATGCACTGGGTGAAAAACAAGGTGGTGGCATGACTACTTCATTCTGAGGACTCCAGAACAGTGTAGTCTGTTCTCTTTCCTTTGCCAGAGTCTAGAGGCCACCTGCATTTCTTAGCTTGTGGTCCCTACTTACTCGAGTTCATATAGTCATATCGTTCTGAAATTGGTTCAAATCTCCCCTCTGTGATTTAAATAGCCGACCCACAATGTCGAGGATAATCCTTTATCTCTAGATTCTTAATTTTGTCAAATATGCAAGTGCTTTTGCTACGCAAAGTAACATATTGACAGGTTCAGTGGTTCAAGATATAGATATTTGAGGTTGGAGTCATTATTCTACCTATAACATCTGTCTTATAAAAGACTTTCAAAAATAGAACACCCATGTGATGTCTCTTAAAATGTAGTTGAAAAATAAATTTAGAGCACCCGAGTAAATTTGATTTAATTCAGTAGGATTGTATTTAGTTCAACTTCTCAAATATCTTGAGGTTTGCTTTGTACCAGGTCCAGTTACAAGTATTGATAACTTTAAGCACTAGTAATAAAAGACACCAATTTTTTTTGAAGCATCGCAAAGAGTTTTAGCTTCCTACATGTTCTAAGATAATTTCTAATTCCTACTCATATTAGTTCAGTTATACTGAAATTATATGCCATTACATGCAATTTATATGATTCTTTTTTTTCAGGGTCCATATTTAGTTATTTCTGTGAAGACTTATCAAATCACCCTTGCTCTACTAAATTGTCTTTTGAGAGAGGAGAAAGGAGAAACTGTTAAGCCGATATTTAGGGTGGTTCTCTGGTAAAACTCCTCTATTTTACCTGATAAAACAGAGCTGCAAGTTTCAGACAAAAGCCACACCCATTTCATTTTTGCTGGCTTTCTCCCTTTTCCTGCACCTTTTCCTGATTGGCCCGTTTTCAGTCCTCTCCCCACCGGCCCTTTACACTATCCTGCCACTTCTTAGTCCTTACTGCTCACCAACTAGGTTATTGTATTTTCAATCCCTTTTGCCAACCCATCAGCACGACGCTCCCCACTTGAAAGCCACAAAAACCCCCGACTGCAGCAGTCTCACGGCAACTCTTTTTGGGTCCCTTTTTGCTGCCGAAAGCTTTCCTGTCACCTAATAAATTCTATCTCACTCCCTTTTCAGCGTCCACGCTCCTTATTCTTCTTGGTCGTGGAACAAGAACTCAGGATTCGTCAAGTAAGAGCTGCAATGCTCCACTTGTCAGCCCACTGAGTTGAAAAGAGCTGTAACATTTCTCGGAGCTCTGCAGCCATCGGCTTCCCAGAGATGTAGGGGCCACTGCTCTCCCTTCTCCGGAGCCCATTGTGTCCTTGGATGAACATGGGTCTCAGACTGGCAGTGTAGCCCCGGTGGGACTGCAACATTATCTCCTGTGGTTTCACAGCTCACTTGTGTTTTATAATCTCTATTGCACTGCATTTATGTATTGATTTAAATATGTGTCTCTCCCACTGATGGTGGAGTCTTAGAAGCATAAAAAAATATCATATTTATGTTTGCGATACCCGTGACTTGCACAGAGACTAGAAACAAACAGCATGCCCTCAATAAATATTTCTTATTAAATTAATAACTAAGTAGAGATGATCAAATCATTGAATGATTAAGAAAAAGTATATTGCGATCATTACGTTAAAATACTTAGTATTTAAATATGAACTTCATACTTCTGTCTCTTTTTCCCCCCATTTATCTGCTTTAAATATGAATGCCAGTCACAGCCGGAATTTTACGTTTGATACTTTTGTCTCTCCAGGTGATCATAAATGTGGTAGCTTTATGGATAAGCAGTTCACTCTGTGTTTCTGGCAGTCTCTCTAAAAACCCAGGGATCTATTATGCTGAAATTCTTGAAGAGTCATTTTCATGTCAACTATTACATTCTACAGCACTTTGCAGTAAGTGACTCTGGGTTGATTCCCTTTGTTCTCTAAGTATCATCACCTCTAAAGGAATCCATTATAACTAGATGGCATTCATGTTATTTAAATATCTGCTGACAGTCAAAAAACTATTTCTGTTCTATAATCTAATTTTTGTTCATTCAATGATTGCTAAATTTTCTCTGAGATTCCTGGGGGAAAATGATTTAAAAATTTTATCTTAGTCTTTGCTAGGTGAGAAAATAAAAATGTTTAATGATATAAATTAAGTATAGCAGTCAATTTGTAATTTACCAATAAGAATGTAATATTAAAAAAATTAAAGTTCAACAAAATATATATTCATAAACAATTGGAATTTGCTGGCTGCCAATAAAACCAGCTTTCCTTTTGCCCTAGTATGTCATCCTTCTTATTTCCTTATCTAGTTGGTCCTGATATTAAGAAATATGCAACTATTGAATTAGAAAGTAAACTTTCTGCATCTCATCATGACTTGACAGCACTTTTAGTTCACACAATTTAAGCCAGAAATAGGAGTGAAAAAGAAAAAAAAAAAACAAAAAACTGGAATTTTTGTGGTTTTATGCATTGTATTTAAATAAATAAACATATCAATAATAGAAAAATTTTAGGGAACTCTGTCTATTTAGCTTTTTTCCCTCCAATAGAGGGTATATATTTAAACATCATACATATGTGGGAAGATTATTTGTCTCTCATTACCTTTAGAGGAAGGCAATTCTTAATTTAGCCATATTATTTACCCAAATAATATCCACATAGTAAGAATATGCAATATTATATATATGCCACCAATAATTTCCCTAGAAAACAATTCTTTGTATCATTACTTTTTGATTACTTTGATTTATTGTTTTCTGACTTATATTGTGCCAACATTCTCTAAGTTCCTAATATGTTGAATTTCAAGACAGACAAACATGTCATAAGTTATTTTGTCTTATAGAACTTAAGACGAATACATGGTTTTTCTTTGCTTTGGATGAAAAATTAGACACTGTAACTGCCTCACAGGACCACCTCATGTATAACTTCAGGGAGCACATTTATTTTGATGCCTAGTTGGCATTAAAACAAGTTGGGCCTTTTTTGCACATCAATACTGCTGACACTTTGCCCACATAAAGATTAAAAGAATCTTTGAGGAAAATGCTGGGTCAGTTTACAAAGTTTGAAATATGTAAACTTTAGTTTTCAAGTGACTCTAAAAAAGCATCAGTTTTTCTGTATATACAATATTTTTAGAATTATAGGAATATAGTCAGTTAAGATTCTTAAACTTTGATTTATTTAATGTTCTACTGTATTTTAATAAACAGGAAACTGATATTATGTTCTTGAATTATTACCACAAGGTACTGGTGTGTTTAGGTATAACCTTTCTGTATTTAGAGATAGAAAATAATGTTATAAATGCCAAGATACTGGGATACTTCAGTATTGCTCTTTTATGACTTAAATCTGGAGAAAACCCCTGAGTGCTATCATCTCTTGCCTAATACTACTGCTTTTATTTTTGTCTGGAAAGTTCTTATTTTCACTTACCTAAATTTCCAAAAAACTTGAATTTTAAGCTGCTGTTATTAGTAGAATTGATTAGCATCAACCATTTATAAATTATGCTATCTTAATTTAAATCACATTTAATTCATGGAATAATTTTAAAATAATTGGCATTATAGAGTTATACTATTTATTAATTTGGTAGTACTTACCAGGTAATTCAAATGTTCTTTTTAATAACTAATATAGTCTCTGAAATGTATTTATTTTTGTCTGTTTGATTATTTTCTACATTTTTCCCATAAAACACTTGTTAGATATATCTCTTGTTAGGCAATATATGCTGTCACGATTAAAAACAATCTGTAGAACTACAAAATTTGCGTATATTTATGTCATTACTTTTTATAATTAGTTTACAAGATCGTTTTTTAAAAAATAAAAAAAGTATGCATTTTGCATTTGCTTCTCTTTAATTTTCAAGGTACATAATTATATGAACAATTTTGTAGCTCTATCTGTAAATTCTTTGTTTTAGAAACTTTAAAAACAAATTTCACTATACATCATTCTACATGATATCCAAAATAAAAGTTTATTTTCAACTATCGATTTTAATTTTATTTATTAATTTTATTTTAGAATTTTTACTCCATGTTTTGCAGGTGTGGATCTACATATGTGTGTATACTACAAGCTTACATTTTGCTTTGGGAATCTTTTATTTTTCATTGCCAAGTGCACTTTGAAGGGTTTTTATTTTTATTATTTGATTCTCAATATTTATAGTTTATAAAGTAGGCACTTAAGTACATTCAAAAATTTTGAAAGAGAATGCCTACTTTTATTTTCCCTACACACCTATTCCACTGTACCACCCTTTTTAAAAGCAATCAGAATGACTTTATCTGATATAGGAAATTAAAATATGCATATACAATATTCCTTTGATTGTTAGTTAAAATATTCTCTCAAGAAGTAGATACAGGATAAATTTATCTTGTATTTCTAATAACTATTGCCTCTGCAGTGGGTTGGATTGAGTCACTATTCTACAAAATAAGAATTCCAAAATCTAGACTTAAGGGAAATAGCTAAAAGCCTAATTTCAGCTACGAGTTGTGCTTTCTACTTCACATATGCCTTCAGAATCAGAATTTGATTTTTCTATAATACTTATATCTGTTTCTCTCATAAAAATTTGAAAAACTCATAGAGATCTACACTACTATAATTTAGCTAGGACCTCTTGTGAGTTGGCTAGGGCTTCAGGAGAAATATATTTAGGGACAAATGCAACATGTAGAAAGACTGAAATTTGTGAGCAGGGTGGAAAGATCTAAAATTAACATAAGCAAGAGTTTGTTGAGGTGTGAATCTCAGTTACTGATTTCAGAAATCCAGTGACTTTCTCTCTCAATCTCTTTTTTTTTTTCTCCCTGCTTTCATTTGATTTAAAAGCTTTATGGGGTACAAATGACTTTTGGTTACATGGATTATTGTATAACAGCATAGAAATCTGAGCTGCAAGTGTACCCTCCATCCTTACCTGTGCACATTATACCCAATAGGTGATTTTTTAAAAAAATTTTTTATACAATATTTTTTTATTGTGATATTGAGGAGTACAGTTAAGGGTTAGGTACAGAAATATGTCTCGTTCAGGCACCCTTGTTGATAAAAAGTGTCCCCCCATCCCCAGACAGGTATTTACTACCATTAATCCCTTCCCCTATCCCTCCCACCCCCCATCGTTTCCCACCACTGTCAGTCATTTTCTTGTGGTAATACATTGGATGATCAAGGTCTACTATATGAGTAAGAACATGTGATACTCAGTTTTTTGTTTCTGTGAGAGGTCACTCAGTATTATAGACTCTAGTTCCATCCAGGTTGCTGCGAAATTCATGATTTTGTTCTTTTTTATGGCTGCGTAGTATTCCATTGTGTATAGGTACCACATTTTTTAATCCAGTCCTCTTTTGATGGACAGCAAGGTTGCTTCCAGGTTCTTGCTATTGTGAACAATGCTGCAATAAACATACGAGTGCAGGTATCTTTTTTATAAAGTAATTTGAGTTCTTCAGGGTATATTCCCAGTAGGGGGATCGTGGGGTCACATGGGAGGTTGGTGTTTAGAGCTTTTAGGACTCGCCACACTGATTTCTTGAGTCAGTGTCTCACTGTGTTGGCCCGGCTGGAGTGCAGTGGCA